>JALPQI010000951.1:0-196818 GCA_025490895.1 Thaumatotibia leucotreta | reverse complement strand
CTAAACTGCAAAATAATATATTCGACTTGCTAGTTAGATTTCGTTGGCATGCTATAGTGTTCACCGGAGACATCAAGCAGATGTACCGTCAGTTCCTTGTTGATCTCGAAGACTGTGATTATCAGCGCATCCTCTGGCGGCCATCAGCTGATGATCCTGTGAAAGATTATCGCTTGCTCACAGTGACTTACGGTGTTTCTTGTGCTCCTTATCAAGCGCTCTGGTGTATATCCAAGTTGGCGAAGGAGTTCTCGTCTCGTGCTCCGCATGGTGCTGCAGTGCTGGGAAGGGATGCGTATGTCGATGACGTCGTATCAGGTGCAGACTCGGTCGAAAATGCGTTGGTGTTACGTAAACAGCTGGTGGAAATCTTGTCGTCTGCTCAGCTCCACTTGCGTAAATGGACTTCCAATAGTCCTGAATTTCTAGAAAGCTTGCCAGGTTCGGAGCTTTATTCTGAGCAACTTCATAATTTTGAAGATGTTCATGATTTGTCGTTAAAAATTCTCGGTCAGTCGTGGCTTCCACAGGAAGATAATTTCACATTTAAAACATCGTTAAATGATTGTCGTTGTACGAAGCGGTCAATTCTCTCGGACATCGCTCGTATCTTTGATCCTCTGGGTCTATTATCGCCAGTTGTATTCTTTGCAAAATATTTAATACAACTTCTGTGGGTCTCTGGTGTCGATTGGGATACCGAAGCTCCCATCACTATCACTCAAGAATGGCGTAAGTTCAAATCACAGCTGTCGGATTTGAGTTCATTGTCCATTCCTCGGAGAATAATTGTATCGTTTACATCACTACAACTCCACGGTTTCTGTGACGCTTCGGAGAAGGGTTATTGTGCTGTCATTTATTGTCGTGTCGTTCAGAATGACGGTTCTATTGTCGTGCGCCTGTGCTGCGCTAAATCCAAAGTGGCTCCTCTCCGTAAATGCTCAGTACCAAGGTTGGAGTTGCTAGCTGCTGTCTTACTGTCGGACTTGGTCATGTCGTTTCGGGAAGCCTTGAAAGATTTTCACATGGTTGATGATATCTACGCGTGGTCAGATTCCACTGTCGCTCTGACTTGGATTCGTTCGTGTCCATCAAAGTGGAAAACCTTTGTACCCAATAGGGTTACACACATACAGGAAAATATTCGTCCTGACTGTTGGAAACACGTTGCTGGTTCGGACAATCCTGCAGACTGCGGTTCCCGCGGCTTACTTCCAGCTGATTTAATCCAGCATCCGCTATGGTGGGCGGGGCCGATCTGGTTGTCTAATCCTCAAGAGTCATGGCCGCAATCGGAGATCCTTCCTGATCAGTCCGCTTCGAATGAGCAGAAAATTTATAGTCTGTTCACAGCCTCCAATGTAGCTTTCATAGACAATATCTTAAATAGATTCTCGTCTTTGCAGCGCGTATTGCATATTCTCGCCTATTGTTTTCGATATATTCACAATTTGCAAAACCGAACTTCGAAAAATATCGAACCAAATTTATCGTCTGATGAAATCCTAAGAGTTATGCATTTTCTTGTAAAACACGTTCAAGAACAAGTTTTCGCCTCGGAAATTCGTTGCTTGTCGATAGATAAGTCACCACACCCTTTACCAAAACCTCTGCGAAAATTGTCGCCATTTCTGGATGAGCTTGGGTTGTTAAGGGTGGGCGGTCGCCTTTCCAAAGGGAATTTAACATTCGATGTTAAACATCCGCTCTTATTGCCTCGTGAGCATAGGCTGACGACGTTAATAATTCAGGATTATCATCATCGGTTCATGCACCCTGGATTGCAAACTCTGCAGAATTTACTAGCCCAAGAATTTTGGATTTTATCAGCTAAACGGGCAATAAATTCGGTAATTTCATCCTGCATGAAATGCTTTCGTTCTCTACCCAAGGTGGCTTCGCCTCCTATGATGGGTAATTTACCATCGTTTCGAATAAATCAAATTAAACCTTTCTCGTCCTCGGCAGTAGACTACGCGGGACCCTTTGACATTAGTATGGCTCGCGGTCGTGGTCTACGCACATACAAATCGTATATTTGCGTTTTCGTGTGTACTGCCACCAAGGCAATACATTTCGAACTCGTTTCCGAGCTCACGTCTGAAGCATATCTGGCAGCTCTCCGTCGCTTTATTTCTCGACGTGGTCGTTGCTCCAGGTTAATCTCAGATCAAGGGAGAAACTTTATCGGTGCATCCAATATGCTACAAGATTTGATGGTTAAGGCTTCGCACGCAGAGAAAATTAACTTTGTTTTTAACCCACCTGGTAGCCCACATTTCTCTGGGTTAGCTGAGGCTGGCGTGAAATCTGTGAAAACCCACCTCTCTCGTGTGATCGGTTCACAACGACTTACTTTTGAAGAGTTCTATACTGTCTTAACTCAGATAGAGGCAATGCTAAACTCGAGACCTCTGTCTCCTATCAGTTCAGATCCTAACGATTTGTCTGTGTTGACCCCTGGTCACTTCCTCACTTTGGAACCACTCACCATACTACCGGAAGGAAATATGGTCGATGTGAAATTGGGTCCTCTTCAGCGGTGGAAGCTGTTACAAAAGATCCACCAGGATTTCTGGCGCAAGTGGC
Source organism: Thaumatotibia leucotreta (assembly GCA_025490895.1). Classification (NCBI taxonomy): domain Eukaryota; kingdom Metazoa; phylum Arthropoda; class Insecta; order Lepidoptera; family Tortricidae; genus Thaumatotibia; species Thaumatotibia leucotreta. Next base: position 194,226 of record JALPQI010000951.1, on the reverse strand, counting down.
AAGTAGAATACTTGCACACATTGCAACAACGCCACAAATGGTTCAACAAACAACAAAACATTGTCGTCGGCATGCTCGTGCTAATTGTCAATGAGCAATGTAGCCCCATGAAATGGAAAATAGGCCGAGTTATCCAACTTCATCCAGGGACTGATGGGATTTGTCGCGTCGTTACAGTTCGTACCGAATCAGGTGAACTTAAACGACCAGTAGTCAAGCTGTGTCCCTTACCCTTGCTAAATTAACTCCCAAACCTCATAGTAATTGAAAAAAAAAAATAGTTTAATAGTATCGTTTTGAATATCGTAGAATAAATCTAAATCTAAGTGTAGTTAAATAGCAAAAAACCTAGAACACTATGCACTGGTGTGTCCTATGAATACCTCTCGTTTAAAATATAATTGTCTCGTAAAATACATGGTATTTTGGCGGGCGGAATGTTTAGAATTGTCCCATGGTTTTAGATAATTTCGCCTGGCAACATACTTGTCTTGAACTTAAAAAAAAAAAAAAAAAAAAACGTTCAATGAGTTGTCATTAATCTTTCGGTGCGATAACACGTACTCCTTTTCGTAAATTCAAAGTATTCAAATCTTTCGTATCAAGCAGTTGATTATCGTATAAAATCTTTGCTTTCAACTGTGTGTGAACGTCGAAGAAGGCAAATCCGTTGGAGGAAGCACGAGTCTTTGCATCTCGCTGGAGCTGGTTAACGGTAAACCTTTGCCGAAGGTAAGTTTGAACGAGCCAACGGTGAGGAGCCTATACCAGCCGCTACAGCCGAGATCTGCGCTATCTTCTGCAGATCACAAAGGTACGTGTTTCATACAGCTGATAAGCCTTCCACACCAAGTTCCACATTCCTTTTCGTTTCGTGAAAACTTTGAACTTTAAAACTTAAATTATAAAAAAATACAGTCCGTTTTTATCGAAGAAATAATCATACAACCATGTTTTTATTGTTTTCGGTTAAATTAAAGGGAAGCTTATTTAGGTCAAAAATAATCAATTTGTCTAAGAAACTAGTACCTTAACTCTTACTGTTATTGAGTTATTAAAAAAATAAGTTTAATGACTGAACAAGTGTATTGCAACCTTTATTACATCCTAATGAAACTTATTTTGACATGTGCCGTCAGTCACCTGAGATCTTATTCTTAAGGTTATCTCACACTTGCTATTTCAATTATTATGTATGAAAACAAACCAAAATGGTTGCCACTCAGCTAACTGTATTCAGGGCGTCAAAAAAACAGGCAGTGTGAGTTGAGTGCTTAGAACTATAAAAAGAGACTATCTTATAATGCAGCAGGTTGTTTCAACACAGGACAACCTCCGAGATGTTGAAGAAAACCACCTTGTGGAGGAGGAGCGGTACTTCAAGCTCCTCGGTCTCTCTGGGCACGTGGAGATGTGGCACAACACCACAGTGCCAGTTATAGTGACCCACGCCCGGGGGGACGACCATGCGATGGCTGTGAGCTTTGTGAGGGCGGCCGCGAAGCTACCCTACACTGTCTTGGTGTACAATTTAGGATTAAAACCAAATGCATTGGCTGTGGTGAGTAAATAAATAGTTACCCTCTTATTCATAAACATCACCTAACTTAAGGAGACAAACAACACGTTGCTAAGTTAAGAGACATTTATGAATAAGCGGGTTAGACTTTCTAGACAACTAAATATTATATTAAAATTGTAACTCATACCTACCCAGGAATTCTGTAAATGTAATTTGCCCGGCCTTAAAATTGGGTATGGCGTGCCTCGAGAAATTACTAGAAGTTGCTTGGGTGAGGCACGTCTACACTGACAGCCATCTCTGTCGCGCTATTTTAAATTCAATGCTGCCCGGTGTGTACAAATTCATAATCATTCATGACCCTTATTACCTTAAGTATAAGATATACTAACATGCTATGGATTGTAACTTATCCGAAATAAAATTTTATTAATTCATTCATTACATTAAATCTTAGAAAATCAGTTAGTTTTGTTCCAAAGGTTCTCTTAAAGCCAAGCCACATGGATGCGTGTGTAACACATGTGACACTCAGATGCGTGGCGTGCGCGTTGTAGCGTATGTAAAGGTCATATTAATTGGCACACCGCTTGCGTGGCGTGCGCGTGCGTGTGACGTGAAAGCGGTGTGCCATCTATTTGTCATTAAATAAATAATAAATCGACCTAGTCCCACGGTAAGCTCAATTAAGACTTGTGATGTGGGTATGGGTACCAGGCGACGATATATATAATAGATAGATACATATAGATACTTAAATACATAGACAGCCATGACCAAGGAACAAACATTTGTGATAAATAAATACACAAAGAATGCCCTCGCCGGGATTCGAACCCGGAACCTCCACACATGACATTCCAACACTAAAACGCCCACGTGCACTTGCCTATCCGATGTGGCCTAGCCTTTACTCTCAGCTTGTTAAATGCAGATGTCTTGCAAATCGGCATGCAGCGACACTAATATATGTAGGTATACAGCTCTAGCTCGATCACACAATCGCCTAAGATACGTTAAGATCTACGTTCCCCGCAGGTGTCCAGTCACTGCAACTCGTCCCGCTGCGCTGTGATCGACTTCGACCTGGACGCGTTTCCATCTCACGTCAGCGATGAGACCATCACCGCGTTCCGGCCGCTCATTATACAGGTTAGTTTATAGAACACTAGCCCGCCCCGGCTTCGCACGGGTACTATACCTACACAAAAACCTTCTTGAATTACTCTACCTATTAAAAAAATATCATCAAAATCCGTTGCGTAGTTTTAAAGATTTAAGCGTAAAGGGACATAGGGACAGAAAAAGTGACTTTATTTTATACTATGTAGTGATACCTATGTAGTGATGAAGACACACCGGTTGCGTATACAGCGCGTGTCCGTGGCGTGCGCGTTGTAGCGTACGTAATAGTACATTGTGTATTAAGGGCGGTAAATAAATAATTCTAGTACGGCCCGTGGCACACACAATGTTTTCCATCACACTTGTGATGCAAAAAAACTAAATAAAACAATATATTTACACAAATCTACTCTAAAATGCTTTAAATCATTTCTCATAATCAGGGATGACTTAAATTTATCATTTTTATAATTCTTGATTGCCCTAGGCCGTAACGACGCATCTACGGCGCGCATTGCCGCAGCGCATTGGCGCACTTACCGAACAGGTGTGATGAAAATATCATATTAAGCCGTTGTCGTTTCAGCACGCCGCCCGCGGCGTCCGAATGGTGTTAGGAAATGCTCTAGACTATTCGTTTTCGCCCGCAGCGAGTCGCGGGCGAAAACGAATACTCTAGAGCATTTCCTTCAAAAAAAAGTTTGAGTAACGTCACATTAATGCTGAAAACAAAAATTAATGCTCAAAACGCGCCTTAAATGCTCGTTTAAACTCACGCGTTTTGAGATCGCGGCGGGAGCACTGCGCTTTGAGATCGCGGCGGGACGCGCGCGTATAGCAAAGTAGCATCCCGCACTCCCATCGCAACGAACCTTTAGACGATGTAAAGACTGGCATGCAGTGTTCGTTACACTGCTATTTTTAACCGACTTCAAAAAAGAAGGAGGTTTACAAATCGACGAAAGCTTTTTTTTTCGAAAATTATCTTTTTTTTGTATCGGTCCATTGAATTCATAGAAAGTCTGTATCAGGAATTAAAGAAAAATGCACACAGTATGAAGCCGTGTACATAGGGCTCTGCTTTCATATGAAGTGCAATAAACAGGTACGTTATCAGCACTATAAAGCAATAAAATGACAAGTGGTAAGTTTACAAGCATTTAGCGGATTCCTTACAATCCATGTTGTTGTGTATGTGGTTAACCACAAGTAATACAATTACGCTATTATAATGATATGTATATTTTTATAATGAAACTGCAACGCATTTGAATGACCAGACCTTGCCTTATTTAAATGGAAAATAACCAGAACTAGCAAAACATTTGAAGGTGCATTTAGACCAAACGAGCACTCGCTGCTCATTCTATCCCTCATCAACAAATTTCGACGTATCACGTTTTTTGTAACGAACGAATTTCGTAGAGTGGGGGATAGAATGAGCGAATCCTCTTTTGGTCTAAACGCACCTTGAGATAAGTGCCTTAGCCAGGATTTGAATTGATCTCTGGCTTCGTATACAGGGTCACTACTTGGGAATAAAACAAAACGTTTAAGGCCATTCATTCATTCATTCGCTATTTTTTTTGCAATTAGTACTTCATTTGGTTGTGTGTGTAATCATCAGAGATCGGATGTTTGTGATCACATCTCATACTAAATGTCATCAAAATGACGTAAGTCACCAACAATGTCGCAAATCCATCCGATCTCTGGTAATCATTCACCTCAACTCTGGTGAAATATCATACTATGACATTTCCGCATCCGACGTGGCTCAGAGTTTAGCTACTAAGGCTGCGTTTTCACCAGAGATGTGCGAGGATGTGTTTCCATACAAATGACACCGCGCTCGAGTCATTAATAGGTGTATACTAATGATTAATTATGCGTGCTATTCTGATCTCATAGAAAACCCTAGTGTTATTTTATACATTTTTACCTCAACCTTTTTTTCTATTAATTACCTCTTGGCATAACTTGTAATAGGTATACTATTTTTCTCACTTCTACTTATAAATCTTATAATCATACACCTTTGAATGTATTCTTGTATGCTCGAAATTTATACTACCGGGCATCACCGAAACTGCTACAACAATATGGCTAAAATTTGGCAACTATACAGGATGTTTTTACACAAAAATGTTCAAAAATATGTCCCAGTCCACTCTAATTCCGTTTAATAAGAACGTCGTAAGATATTTATGAGCGGATTCTTTCGATACCTATTTTTGCACTTGACTGTAAGATGTTATTGCTGGAAACTGTACAAATGAAGGCACCTACAGTAAAACCCATTGTGACAAAACGACCTTCATATCAAATAACGCCTGACGATTCCAACCTTCTATTTTTACAAAAATAACCTTGACACGTCGAGTATAAAGTTCAGTTTCCGGAGTCAAAATAGATGTCTAAGTGGTGTTTTTTTGGGTCTAGAAGCTAAACTGTCGGTACACTAAACTGTTATATAAATTATATGATTGACGCATACTTGAGCAATTCTTTTTATTTTTGCCACTAAAATGAAATATGAAAATTTGGGTAAATTTTATACTATTTCTGCTCAGAATCACGAGCTGATTCCATTTCCGGCGAAAAAAAAATGTCCCAAAAATTTCATACATATTTCGAATATCCTCTTGTGTTACCGCCATAGAAGGTGTATGGAAAATAGTAACACAATAGGAAAAAAAATCATGGGACACTTTTTTTTTCGACGGAAATGGAATCGGCTTGTGATTCTGAGTAGAAATAGTATAACATTTACCTAAAATTTCATATTTCATTTTAGTGGCAAAAATAAAGAGAATTGCTCACTTACCTTGTTCAGTCAACCAATTCGAACCCTATGCCACTAAGGACATAGCCCTCCGGATTAGCAAGCTGAGGTGGCAATGGGTAGGCCGCATTGCACGCAGAGCAGATGGTCGATGGAGTCGAAAAATGCTCGAGTGGAGACCACGGCTAGGCAAACGCAGCGTAGGACGTCCACCCACAAGATGGACAGACGACATTGTGAAGGTCGCCGGGACACGCTGGATGCAGGTCGCATCTAACCGGTACATGTGGAGGTCCAGAGGGGAGGCCTATGTTCAGCAGTGGACGTCTTATGGCTGCGATGATGATGATGCCATTAAGGAATTATGTTAGTGATTTATACAAATCAGGTTTTATTTTTATATACGGTGTAACACGAGGAAACCGAGTAACTTCAACAGCGTATACCTGAGGTGTTAAGAAGCAAATAATGTTAACTGAACCCATGTTGAATATGACCATTTTTCGATTCAAATTATTTTTATGTTTATATATATTTAAGTGTCAATATCTATATATTTATTATATCGTTGTCGTTTAATTCCCACAACACAAGCTTTAATTGACCCGACCGTTGGATTTGGTTGACTTTATTAATATTATCCCAAGATATTTATATACATATGTTTTTTTTTATTGGTAATAAATAACTCTGAAACTAGGTGATATCCAGAAAATATGATCAGAAATACTAAAATCGGTTGGGCTTAAACAGCCCACGGTGTATAAAATTGGTTCACTATTGGGATGCATACTAACGAATGTAATAATATAGTTACGCATAATGTCTTCTAGCCGAAATATTGACAAGACGAATCATATTTATGCATATTTTTTTACGCATAATATTTAAAAGCATACACATTAAAGGCATACCCGTCATAATAACTAATATCACACAGTATAAATACAAAATTGCATAATAATCATTACGCATCATTTCACGATGCATACAAATAGTTAATCCTAAAATTAGACTACCAACTGGCATGATTGACATGCTATTACAGTTAGCTGCCTTTCGTTTACGATTGACGATTAAGCGTTAGCGATTGGCAACTTGTCTAAGCATCCAGGCGTTCTACTGTATACGGAGAATGACGGTAGATTCACATTTCGTTTTATGAATAAAAGTGATGGTGAGTAATATAAAAATGTAAGCGATTAAGGAAAACCGATTGTTTCAACACGGCAAATCAAGTGTGTATAATCTACTTATATAATATATGGGAACAATAGTGAGGTCGACGGGGGTCTGCGACGCAGACCCTCTATTTTGCGTAGTTTAGGCGCTTCGCGCCTGGACAACACACTAACCTAACCTAACCTAATTTATCTATACTTTGATATTAATATTAGATAGTAACGCATTTTAATATTTTAGATTCAAGAGACCCGCATCAGAATAAAAGAACATTCTAAAATATGTAAAATACTCAATATGTTAAATGCATGTTAATTGATTTAAAATTGATGTTAAACAAAGAAAAGTGTTTTATTCAAATAGGGAACTAAAATTATGGTTTCCGAAATATAAATATATGGCTAATAACCATTAGTCCAAACAGTAATATGCGTAGTATACATTAGGCAAATATAAATTAGTCCAAGTTAAATTATTACAAAACTTTAGTATGCGAACAAAGTAGTATGCCAAAATAATTACTATGCGACAGTACATTTATGCCAATACAAATTATGCGAAGAAAAGTATGCCAAAATAGAATAGCCTGAAAAAGATTATGCGACCAGAAGGTATACCTATAAAATTATATTCATTATAATATCAAAATCATGCCTTTTTCATACTCGTAACAATGAAGACGAGGTCATGGGAGCAGACATACCCGCCGGCAAAAAATAGGGCAGGACGGCAAAAACATGATACCTACACTTTTATGCTAAATTGATCGTTCTTAGAAATAAAACAAAGGTTAACGTAGGACAGCCATTTAAGATCACTTTAGGCACACACATTTTTTGAAACATAAGTAAATAAATAAATTTCTTGGGACATCTTACACAAATCGACCTAGTCCCACGGTAAGCTCAATTAAGACTTGTGATGTGGGTACCAGGCGACGATATATATAATAGATAAATACATATAGATACTTAAATACATAGACAGCCATGACCAAGGAACAAATATTTGTGATAAATAAATACACAAATAATGCCCTCGCCGGGATTCGAACCCGGAACCTCCAAGTTCGTAGGCAGGGTCACTACCAGCTAGGCTACGGAGACTGATAAATACATTATATTTTCTTCGGTTACCGCGAGGATTACTCGCCCGCAGACCACGAACCCTGTAAAGTGTTCGAAACGTCGGGATGAAGTTAAAGTTAATTAGTATACGCGAGTTTATCCGTTTTTCATAGTTTTATTTCATCATAAGTAGGTACATTATTTACTTATGGCTTAAGTACCTACTTATTCGTATTTGTGCATAATGTAGGTATGTTTATTGCCTGTTAAATGTTTTTAAAAATATTCGTCAATCTGTACATTACGAATGTCATGTTTAGATATTGATTAAGTTGCCCCGCCCACTGCCACTTCAATTTAGCGATTCGGAAAGCTATATCGGTTAATTTGGTTCTGCTGCGGATGGTTCCATTTCTAATACGATCTCGCAGAGAGACTCCTAGCATAGCCCTCTCCATTGCCCTTTGGGTGACTTTGAGCCTCCTATGAGGCCCATTGCGACCACGTTTCAGTAACGAAAGAAAACCTTAACTCGAGAAAGTGAATCGTGACTAGGGTTGCCAACTATTCTTTAGAGATTTATAGTATTTTTCAAAAAACACGCGAAAAAATATAGTACATTGTAAAAAAGTATAGTACTTTTTGACTGAGTAGCGGTAAGAGGAGCATTCTAGAAATTTGGAACCTTTAATCTCCATCAGCAGCATGCATATAAATGATTAGTGTGACCGTGACCCGGAACCCCAGAAAATATTTTATTTTTACGTACTACATTTTTCTTCAACAGTACGTATATAGTATAGAGAGTACAAATATATTACAATAAGTACTATATAATATAGTACAGTTGCAACCCTAATCGTGACTGCTAAAAATTTAAGAAAGTCAGTCCAAGGGGCTTTTTCTCTACCTTTTTCGTTCCGCTGGACTCGTTTTTCGTTGGATGTGACGGCGACTGTAAAGCCGATTCGGTATGATTTGGATTATTGTGCCTCAGATATTATCATTATACAGGGTGTCTCAAGACAATGGCAGAGGAAGGGAAAGAACTCTAAAAAATTTTTGATAGAGTTTTTTGGTAAAAAGAGACTACCTTATTTTTAATAGCGGGAAATACTGCATCTATAAATTTTGTATGACATTGACAAGTAGTTAGTTTTAGAGGTATGAACAGCAAAACAAAATTTTGTTGCAATTTTAATCATTAATTTTAGTATTTTTTTACCCTATTCGTTTATTCTGGGATACTATGCTCCTTTAGAAGAATTATTTATTAAGATGCATTGGCTTAATTGGCTGCATAAAAACAGGAGGTGTTTATTTTTTCATATTTGAGTGGCTTCGATTCCCAGACGAGGTAAATCTTTTTTGGAAAATCTGTGGATGTAGAATTACTAACTTTAAAAATAAAAACCAAGTCTTATTTCAGTAAAAATACCCTATCTATATGTATTTAAGGTACTTTCCCTTCATGACCCGTAGTTTTGGGACGTCCTGTATATTCTGTAATGTAATGTACCTACTTATACATATTCTAAGATTCAATGATCATTGCTTCAAAATAGTGATTAGGATAACATTACTTGATGTCTTAGAAATTAGTCACTGATAATATATATAATCGGTATCTTATCTTATCAGTTATCTATATTCTCTACACCTGTCGATCAAATTAAACACGTACGACACAAATAATGGCAAAATTCGAGCAATTGTCTCTGTCTTTCTAATGAAGGCGTAAAACTGTAGTGAAAGAGACAGTTTTATTTACGAATTTCTGTATTCGCAGTAATTAGGTAAAGTGAAGTATGGGTAAGAAACTGAAGAAGAACCTGTCGGGATGGGAGGGACGGTAAAATAAAGGTACCACACCACTGCTTGAAAACGCTGACAGTGTTGACAGGTATATAGTCTCCGATTTGGGACTTAATTGTACAGACATTAAAACTAGCAATTATGGTATTAAAGTGAATGATATAATTGTAATTGCGCTTGTTTGATAACGCATTGCAAGATCTCCCACTCCAGCTCGAGTAGGTTTGGTATAAACATAACACTCGAAAGTAAACATAAGGGTGCAACGTTTCTAGAAACTGATGGAAAAATACAGGTTACCTTAAGGCTTATGCCGTGGCCACGACATTGGTCTAGGGAGTACCCATATCGGCATCCCGCTCCTACTCATGGATTCGCTCGCCGCTGGTAGCCTTAGACCAATGTCGTGGCGGGCCTTTAGGGTTGTATGTATGTAGATATGATCATATTTTGGCCTACTTTTGACCGAATTTGTAAGACAAGCCAATTTGGCTGTAAGATGAGAACTTAATGTAAATTTTTCTATCCCATTTTCTATGGAGCGAACAGCGAACTCAAAGAAAGCTACATTATAATCCTAAAAAATGGAATCGAACATTTGATTTTTAACGACTTCTGTTCTACTATTCCTGTCTTATTATTCCCGCGGGTGTCGTAAGAGCCGACGAAGTGTCGCTGACTATTCCTTGAGAGAAGATTGATGATAGGCCGCAGTGTCATTATAGTAGACACATTGGATTCGAACCGGGAACCTCAGGGCCACTACCAACTAGACTACGGAGGCTGACAATAACCTGACTGTGACTAGATGACCCGTGTGATTTGGTCAATTTGTGTAAGAATGTCCCATTTAGTCTTAAGAATCTTAAAATGGACGTTCGGATATTTCTGAACATCTTCTGCTCCTATACCAACCGCACGTCCATACTTGTTATTGTTCCGACGTAAACTTCTATTTTCGAATGTTTGAAGTTTTAACGATTCGTCTGACTGCGGTCACCGATCAAATAAAACTGGAACACTACTCCCTACCTTCCTTAGCAAAAGGTCTATTATCGCTTGTCTATCGGATCAGATGGCCGGCTGTCACGCATTGACAATTAGGTTCCATTTTGGGCTCATTAATTACCGCCATCAGATATATAGGTGCAGCCATGGTCCTCAAAAAGATCGGAATATACACTCTAACGCCATAATAATAGAGGCGTGGTCAGATGTTTGTGAGCACTCTGAACGCTTCGATATTTCTGATAGCAACTGTAGGTAAATTACGACCTTCGCGTCGAGTGCCGGTCTGTTTATTCATAAACACTTTCATATCGCCCAATGATTGGCCGTGAGTTGCGACCATGTAGAACATGGACATCTAACGCGAGTTCAAAAATGCCCCCAAAACATTTATGCAATTGAGTTGAGATGGGCAAGACATAGCGCTTTTCTTAACACCGCGCATATGTCGGCACAACTTTTTAGACAAATGCAAATATAATATACTCAAAACTTTGATGGACCAATCACAACTATTTTAAATAGCGGTTTAAGTTTTTATAGGATGATTAGACATTAATTAGCGTGATGTATTGAAGAGGGGATGTTACTTTGTAATGAAATTTCAGGACCGGTTTTGAGAGGCAATTTAGTGCCTGTTGTGTGCAGCTTCCATATTTTATTTGTTCGTAGGCCCTGAACGATGCGATCTTATGGTCTCATGGCAGACATACATGACTGGAACCATCGGGCGCTTCCATCGCGGAAATGATTCAATCATTTATTGACACTGTCACAATCTACAACCGTATCGGTCGCCTTCGGCAGGGCATTCATCCTCACCCTGAAGGCTAGTCACGCTCTGTGCGGTATGCGAGAAATTTCCTCCCGCGAACGTTATCCTTATGGAATGAACTCCCTGCCGAAGTTTTCTCAAGGAACTGCTGTAGCCAGACCATGACCTACCGCTACCATGTTAACGCGCAGTTAGGGCTTGTCCATTAATCACGTCATACGATTTTGGCCTGTTTTAGACCCCCCCATCCCCCATGGTGATATTTGGTGATATTTTTCTGCCCCCCCCCCCCTAGCCAATATGACGTGTAATTTTTTGCCATAAATGTTCGCGAAGTTTTAAAACTTAGTATTTAAAAAAGTGTTTATATAATGCTTTTCAGCAGATTAGAGGGTAACAAAAAATAACACGTGATTTGTCCGATGACCCTCCGTCCCTTAGTTTCTATTCATCCCGCTTGTAGTCGCGCATTGGTGCCGGATATTAAGTCCGCGTTAATAACGCAGCAGCAACTCATGGTAGCAGTGAGTTCTAATCACGTTCTCGCTTGTTCATTGATTGCGTGGCTTGCAAAGTTGACAACCCTAATGAGAATAATGAACCATAGGCACGACAATTGCCAAAACATGCTACGCGTTAAGATGCGTTCAAACCAAAAGAGCATTCGCTGTTCTATCCCCCGCTCTACGAAATCAACCAATCACGTTTTGTGTACCGATCGAATTTCGTAGAGTGGGAGGTTAGAACAGCGAATGCTCTTTTGGTTTAAACGCACCTTTAGACAACAGAATACGTGGACGCGCGTTGTTTAACGGTTCAGATTGTAGAGAATAGATTCCGTTCGTATTAACTATATAGTAAATGTCAAACAGTCGCTATATACTATTTCAAATATATTAGTTTATGTTAGCAATACAGTGAGGTGAACTTTATGAATATAGCACTAATGAAATGGGCTAGTCATAAATTGGCCTCTTAGGTGTTGTTCAAAATATTTACCGTAATGGAATTGAAATTACCTACTGTTTCTAAATATTTTGCAACTGAATGATTTCCTTGGTTTTCCTCGTACGTTAAGGTGCGTTCAAACTAAAAGAGCATTCGCTGTTCTAGCGCCCGTTCTACGAAATCAACCAATCACGTTTTGTGTACCGATCGAATTTCGTAGAGTGGTTTAAACGCACCTTTAGGTAGGAACTCAGATAAAAAGTCTTCGCACATTACAACAACTCCACGCCAAAGCGGCAGAAACTCTACTCGCACTTTATTTTTATTTTTTATTTATTTATGTATGTATAATTCTGAAATTCTGTGTTTGTTACCCGTGTTTCGTCCTCGTGTCTTTCACCTGATGGTCTCATCTGAAGATCAGCGCTGGCTCACTCCAGCATGACGCTGAGATGAGACCATTTCGTGGCTTTATTTATTTCTGTTTTGTTAGTGTATGCGTCTTTGTTTAGTTAAGTGAAAGTCCACGAATAAGTAATCATTCTATTCTATTCTACTTTCGATGAGTAGGCAACTGGTTGGTCCACCCAAAGATCACTAATGGACAACGTGGCGTGTAAAAGTGGGCAATACGTGGACAATGATGGTCAATGTGTGACGTACGTGTCGGGGTTGATCAGTATACGACGTCTAGACCACTCGTCGTAGACCACTTTAATTTCATTTTTTGAAACGATACCTAGAACATAAGATATAGGGCTTACATTTCATAATCGCACTATAATGTAATGTGTGAAAAACTAAAATAGGGCATAGATACCTAACCGTCACGCTAAACTAAACCAATGCGGGTTGGAGAAATGCATTTTCGGATAATATATTTTCATATTTGCAAAGGTAATGTAAATGTTATCTATGAGTAAAATGTATGGTATGTTGTGTTCGTGTGTTCAAAAAATATTCGGATTTCGATTATCTATGCGTAAACAGGATCATCGACAATGCAGCAAATTAGAGATGTTGTTATGCAAAACCCTAGCCCTTATGTCTGCCACTTTTCTACAAAACGGATTTATTAACTATGTGTAACCGACTTCTCCAAGATCCCATCTTCAGACCCCGACTTAGTGCCAATGGGTCCATATCGAGGTTATACCAGTTCGATTAAAAAAAAATGAAAATGGGTTCACGTTTTTCGGAGATGAGTTACTTCATCATCATCATTAGCCCATAGTCGTCCACTGCTAGACATAGGCCTTCCCCAATTCGCGCCACCATACTCGGTCCTCAGCTCTCCGCATCCAACCAAGTTACTTACATACAAAAAAAATCTGTCGAATTGAGAACCTCCTCCGTTTTTGAAGTCGCTTAAAAATATGGAAAATTCGATACTGTTTAGTGACTATTTAGTATGTGTCATCGTGATATCGACTAAATTCAATAATTTCACGGTGACACTAAATATATGGTTTGTGGACCCTGTTGCAAGGACATAAAGCCTAATCAAATAGACACTGACTAATGTATGTAGATAGATAACAGATAGATTAGATCATGTTAGCTGTAGATAGCGTTTACTATTCTTATCTCCTTTTCTATCGCTGATGACTAATTCATTACAGAGAACGTTGCCCTAATCGGTTTAACCTTTTACACATCAATGAAAAATGTTATTAAGGTGCATGCAGACCAAAAGAGCATTCGCTGTTCTATCCCCCTACTCTACGAAATTCGATCGTTACACGAAACATGATTCGTTGATTTCGTAGAGTGGGGGATAGAACAGCGAATGCTCTTTTGGTCTGCATGCACTTTCATTGTTTAAAACAACCTTTTCAGTACAGATGGTGCTTTTATGCACTAGTGCGAGAAGTGGCTCATTTTTTATCAGGTCGAAACTTCACACGGCCATCTGTACTGAAAAACGTCTAACGATACTCGTGCGAAAGGAAATTCGTAACTCGTGTCGATTTAAAACACTCTCTTTGGTTGTGTTTTAATTTATCATCACTCGTTTCGCACTAATTTTTTTTCACGCTTGTAACGTAATGTAAATGAAGGGTCCACGGAAAAAAACATGTCCGGTGCCTAAAAAGATCAGGGCAAATTCACACCTTATTCTGTTAAAAGTAAGGTGGTTTCCTTCTGTAATTTGAATTGACTAGACATGTTATTTCCGTGGACCCTTCAAATGTACTGTGCTGTATTTGAATTATGGGCCTTTAGCTCCGTATGCATTAGGGTGTTTCACTTTTGTATGGGAAAATAAAAATTTTGATATTTTCCCTGACTTTGCTCACGCCCTAAGATATAAAAATGATATATATAAAATTTTATTGAGATTGGACAACGTTTAAAGGTTGCACACTTTTGAAAGTAAAGCCGAAGCCCCATACATTACGAAAAAAAATACTTTGTTATAAATTAATCAAATATAATGAACCAACACTAAAAAATAATGGAAAAGTCGAATTTAATGTCATATATTAAAAATGAGAACTTATTCTTTGGAAGTAGGTGTAAATTCAAAAAAATATTTATAGGGCACTTTTATGAAAACCTAATTCCCAGTGTTTTACTAGATTCATAACTATAATATATTAGTGTACTATATGTAAACATCCAATTATGGCCTAAAATTAAGTAAAAACCGGGATCTAGGTTACTTTATAAATAATACCATATTAAGGTTAAAGTAAATTCACACACGTGCTTAAAGAATAAAATCCTTTTTTTATATTTGACGATAGAATCTACTTTCCCAAGTAATTTTAGTGTTGGTTCATTATTTTTTATGAATTTATAACAAAGTAATTTTTTTCGTAATGTATGGGGCTTTGGCTCCACTTTCAAAAGTGTGCAACCTCTAAACGTCATCCAATCTCAATAAAATTTTAAATATATCATTTTTATATCAGAGAAACTTAGGGCGTGAGCAAAGTCAGAGAAAATTTCACAATTTTCAAAAATGAAACACCCTAGTATGCATCTATACTCATAGTTAATAGAAGAGGCCTACACTACATCCAGCAGTTAAATGAGATAAGCTGATGATGTATGCATGTGGTATTCAACACGCATTGTATGATATTACCCCAGTATTCCAGATTCGTACATAATAATTATTCACGAGAAATTTCCACTGCAGTAATTAAATGACATGATGCAATCTTTATAATCAGAACGCCTTATATTTATCCACAATATTTTACTAATTTTGAATTTAAACTCGTCTTTCCAAGGGCTAAAGTTGAACGACATTATATTTGTTACACGAAAGCCAAAGTGCGCATAACTGCATGCTTTTAGCATGTGATTATCGTCACGTCATATTTGCATCTACTAATAAAGCTAACTACTGGATAGCGGCAATAATACTCAAAAAAATAAACCGACTTCAACCTATTTCTCCGAAACCCTGTCATCTGCAGGTCTAACCAAGACGCAATTCTGTAAAATCGTAGACGATAAGGGATAAGTAATAACATTTAAATGTATTTGAAAGACAGATTCGAACGAAAACTCACGTTACCATCATCAGCCTATGATAGTCCACTGCTGGACTTAGGCCTCTCCTATTAACTATGCGTATAGACGCATTAGGATGTAAATGTCCATAATCGCAACGCTGGGCAAGCGGATTGGCGATCGCAGTAATATGTCCTCTTTGATGACGCTTCTGCCCATCATCAATCTTTTATCAAATAATGGTCAGTGTTACTTCAATCCCTTAGTCGACTCTTACGACACCCACGGGAGGACGTACGTTATCATTTACATGCAATATTATGGTCACATGACTTATTGTTAACGTACCGTATTGGTACCTTAACAATAAGTACCTACTAGTACAGTCACGTCTAATAATATGTATACATTTCGGAACGTATGTCAAAGGCATAAGGATCAAAATCGTATACATATTATTAGAGCCGACCGTACCAACAGGATCAGGGGTTACGTCCGATTACAAAAATATACATAATTGGTTCACAATTCTCGGAGATATTAAGTAACATACATACAAACAAATCTTCTTCTTTTTTGAAGTCTATCTTGTTTATCTATCTTGTTTATCGTCTCGTCCATTATTCGTCGCCGCAAGGCTGGCAGACGGGCGAGAGACGACACTCGTGCCCCAAGGCTGGACTGGCTAGACTCATCCTAGTCAGGCTCGGATACATTATTTACTTTTGAATCACGCGAGCGTCTTACGATCGAGTAAATACGTGTATAAGTAAATAGTAGTTAACCATATCATGTTTATCAATTACCACATTTAAAGCACTTTATGAAATCATTTTTAGTCACTGTAACAATGAGTACAGTCTACAAATAATCACCAAATAAAAAAATATTACTGACATAGCCCTCCGGATTAGCAAGCTGAAGTGGCAATGGGCCACATTGCACGCAGAGCAACGCTACGGCTAGGCAAACGCAGCGTAGGACGTCCACCCACAACATGGACAGACGACCTTATGAAGGTGTCGCCGGGACACCCTGGATGCAAGTCGCATCTAACCGTTACATGTGGAGGTCCCGAGGGAGGCCTATGTTCAGCAGTGGACGTCTTATGGCTGAGATGATGATGAAAAAAATATTACGGCTAAGCTGAAGTAGGACCGGGCTGGTCACGTCTGCAATAATACAACATTGTATTAATTTCAAAAGTCACATAAAAATTACAATTTTTCCCATTATGCCGAGATTCCCCTAGCGAAATTACCCACGTATTTCTGGCATTCGTAATTACCCTACTGTAGCTTACGCTTTAAATTGCTGCCCCGTCAGTACATTTGGCCAACCGGACGGCCAGCCGCTAAGTACCTAGCCTTAGATATTTCTTCAAAACGTTATATTTTGGAATGATCATGAATTTACGTGAATTTGTTTAGATATTTAAGTTAGCCACGCATATATTTTATCTTACCTGGTCATATATACCGTAAAAAGGGGTAAATAGGAATGACGGGGTAAATAGGAATGTAAACTAGTCTGATAGCACAGGACAAACAGTCTAGTTTAGAATAAATAACACATATGAAAAAAATCTGTTGTTCAAAATTGGACTGTTTTTCCTGGGCTAACAGACCAATTTACTCTACGTTCATATTTACCCCGCCATTCATATATACCCCGTTTTACGGTATGTAGTTACAAAACGCGGTAATCTGATAATCCAATAATTGTAATAGGCTGGCGTAATCGCTTGTACCGTCTCTACTTATTAATGATTCACCAAACTAAGTAATCCAGTAAACATAATCCTCGTCTGGTACATTGAGTGCTAATTAAGTAATTAAATAGACATAATATGTATGTTATTGATATATATCGTGGAAGCCGCCTCAGAGAACAATAAAACTACACCGCTTCCTCGATAGTACTTTTATATTAATACTTTCTTTTCTATATTATAGCAATACAATTATAGATCTTAACATGAAGCCTGTCCACCTTGAACTGCTTCTAGATTCTTCCACATGACAGAGACGGCAAGCATTCAAAGTTGAATTCAATCAATATCATGCCAGTCCCCTTCGTTATGTGAAATAGACTGTAAAGGTGTAATACCTTTACAATATCTAAGTACATAATCTAGTCTACGTAATAGGTGTAAAATAATTACCATTATATATCAATAGCACGTTCTATCATCTTGTGATAATCTCAAGTAGACTTGCCACTATTCAATAATCTGTCTGCTAACTCTACTCGGTAATTTTTGTTTAAAAAAAATGTGTTAGAAAGACTGTACTAGAAGGTTTTATTTTTAAGAAAGCGGGGCAGTGCGCTTCAATCACACGGCGCTCTCAAAACGCGCTTGTTTGACCAAGCCTTTAGTGATAAACTGTATTTTAATTTACGTGACTGATAGTCGGCCGTGTGGTAACAGCAGTAAGAATACATTTTTCACTGCCTCAACTCTTCGCGCTGGTGTCGTAATAGTTAAGTCGACTAAGGGATTGAAATGGCTTTGACCATTCTTTGATTGGATATTGATGATGGGCAGCAGAGCAGTGTCATCATAGTGGACACATTACTGCGATCGCCAATCCGCTTGTCCAGCGTGGCAATTATAGATTACCTCCTAATGGGTCTAAGAAACGTTTAGTTAATAGGAGAGGCGTTCAGCAGTGGACTGAGATAGGCTGTGTGAATGACTGCTAAATAGAATATGTATTTTCATTTATGTCGAAATAGCATTGATCGTCTTACAACTGTTTTGATTTCTTGTTTACAGGTTCATCATTAGTGCACCAGTTCTTTTACTTCTTCTAACAAGTTCTCTTTTGCCGACAGCACGCGCTCTCCCGCGTAGGCGGCGTGATCTTCGCAGAGCCCAACCAGCGTTGGACAGGGTCCCCTGCCTCGCTCACGGCATTATGGGCACGGGCGGCACATTCCGGGGTACTGGCGTACCCGCGACGGGCAGCTGTGACGTCATTCACTCATCCCCGGATGTTTCACTATCTCAATGCGGCGCTGGATGACTTTCTTTTCGTTCAAATGCTGGAACTTACAAGGTATATTAATCATTACAATCGTCGATAAGCGTAAAAGTAGTATCCAAAGAGTTATCCTGGTCACGGCACCAAATTGAAAATGAGCGTTTATTATTAACAAATTCTGTTGTTTGCAGGTTACTAGTGGCAGACACTCCGGCAGTGAAAGAGGTGATGCGGCCGTGGGTGCAGTGTGCTCTCACACAAGACTGCATTATGCCTATAGGTACCTACTTATCTAGCCTTTTTCTTTTTTATATGAATGTCAAATCAATGGTCTTTTAACGAAATATAGATTTTAATTATTAGTAATTTTTTTTCAATTTCTTAATAAGAGATTTCTGTCTGTCATCTTGTGGTCTAAATCGGAAATGTATGTGTCATTCATTTACTTTTCAAGGCAAGCATAGCACCTACCCTATAGTTCATACAAGCATAAGACTCTCCTTTGCAGTTAGGAAATTCTGTCATCTTCTGGCTTCAATTGAGTGCAATAAGTATTTCCTATCAACAAAGTCGCTGTACTTTCAGTTTGCACATGCTTCGAATAAAAGTGCATGGAGACCAAACGAGCATTCGCTATTCTAACCCCCTACTCTACGAAATTCAATCGCTACACAAAACGTGATTCGTTGATTTCGTAGAGTGGGGGATAGAATAGCGAATGCTCGTTTGGTCTGCATGCACCTTTAAACACCAAGTTTCGCAGGTGCTCAAGCAGCCGGCGGCTGCCGCTTCGACAAAAAGCCCCAATACCGCTACTCGGGCTGCCACGGGCAGGACGCGTCCGCCCTCAGCATCATCCTCGGGCTCCGCTCGGGCTTCGAGGAGGGCTCGTACGCGCCGCGCGGCGCCGTCTCGTGGCGCCGCGAGGAGCCTGCCGGCGCGCCGAGGGTCACGGCGGCTCCCACCAATAGTGCTAGCGAAGCATACCGTAGCGGTAGAGACTAGTGATAACCCCAGGTCTGAGCTGAGTTTTTTGTGAATCCTAACCTCTGACAGAAGATGCTACGGGAGACGCTAGGATCGACCGCAGCGAGCAATACTTAACCCCAAATGTAAGGTGAATAGGACAGGTTTTTGTGAATACTTTGACAGAAGATGCTACGGGAAGACGCCAGGATCGACCGCAGCGAGCGTCCAGCTTACCACATCTTAAAGACTCTAGAACCCCATTGAAATAGGACAGGTTTTTGTGAATCCTTTCTTCTTGTGAAGCTGCAGAAAATGCAATGATTTAATGCCTTGGCATATTTAGGCGTTAATAAATACGACTGAAGACGCGGGACCGATCGTAGTGAGCGAAAATTCAGCTTACCTCAGCCGCGTTTGAGACTAGTTATAGTAGTTATACATAACCCCAGATTTAAATTGAATTAGGACAGGTTTTTGTAAATCCTTTCCTATGTGGTGCTGCTAAAGTGCGATGATTGTAGCAGCCGCATTAGGATTATAAAGATTTACAACATTTTGAAGAAAGATACCTGAAATTTTAGTCCAGAATGGGTGAATCTTTTCTTTATGTGGCGCAGATGACGGGACAGTAGTATAGTTGCTATTGTATAATTTCTACGAATGAACTTTTGACAGTTTAATAATGAGCCTTATGTATATGACGTTAAGACTATCGGAAAAATGGCGATTCTTACCCTCATATTAATAAGGATTAATCTATAACTGTCAAAAGTTCATTCTTAGAAATCTGCAACTATAAGATTCTTAGGAACTATCACTGAAATATGTGAAATCCTGTAAAACATTTTATTTATTTATATTTAGTTGCTTTTACATTCAACGTCACGGAACACACAACTTTCGATGCAAGCGACATAAGGAACACGTGAACAAAATACCATCATATTAATTTTATTAATAGTCGCTAGCGACCGCTTACTTTATACCATATCGTCGTCTGACAACCAAAACTCACTATAAAAACTGTAACTTATCTTAACAACCTTGTATATCAGTATTCAATCAACTGAGATACGAGCTTTATTTCAAGCAGGTATTTGATATAGTTTTGCTTGTCAATCGACTATATTAAGGCGAGATTTCTGCGACGCTGAATATGTAATGGTGTGGAGTAATCTGCATTGTATTGTATCTGAGTGATAATAAGAGCATTTTTTTTATTTTGCACTGTTTTACAATTTTGAATGGATAGGTGAATTTTGGGCTATTTCTGCTCAGAATCACGAGCTCTTTCGATCCCAATGAGATAACAAAAAAAAAGATTTTTTCTATTGTTACCATTTTCCATACACTTTGTATGGCGGTAACCAAGGAGGAAATCCGGAGAATGTATGGAACTTCTGGGTCCTTTTTTTCCGTTTGGGATCGAAAGAGCTCGTGATTCTGAGTAGAAATAACCCAAAACTTACTCATAAATCAAAATTATGAAAATTACTCATAAAACAAAATAGAAAGAAATGGTCATAATCATAATGTATTTTTAGTTAAGTGTACAAACCACGAGACTATAACAGAGAGGGAGAGATAGGGAGTTTAGACTTAGACGGTCAGAGATGGAAAACATCTGTAATAAGGCTGTGAGGGAAAATAGACGGTTTTAGGTTCCAATTAGTCATTTGTAGAACAACAGGCCACAGCACCTCAAATAATCATTCATCATCATATTGCTATTCATGTATATCTGGACAGTCGCTATGATCATATGTCAGCCTATCATATGTGTTGTCACGTTGTCAGCCTCCGTAGCCTAGTTGGTAGTGGCCCTGCCTACGAAGCTGGAGGTTCCGGGTTCTTCGCTTACCAAGCCTTTAAGCTTACCGTGGGACTAGATCGATTTGTGTAAGATGTCCCAATATATTTATTTATTGTATTTATCTAACTAGGGCTAGGAGGGACATACCGAAACTTACATTAAATGAATTCAGAAAACATCCAAAAGAATTGATAAATGACATTACACTCGTGTGGATTTATAGTCCATTTCAAATACGAAGGCCCGATGCCACTCGAAACTTTTGTCATTTAATAGGTCCACTACAACTTGGCACGTGTCGTACACCGCTGTATGCAAATAATATCACGTCACAAAAGGTTCTGGCGAGGTATCTTTTGTAATCACTGATCCTACTGTTGACGCCTAATGACTTTGTCAAGTGGAGTCGGGCCTTCGTATTTGAAATTGACTTTACCCGGCCCATATGGTCACGCTCGAAAGGAAGCGATGATGAGATTTTAACTTTTTAACAGTTCTTATCACTAGATTTGATGTTTCTAACACGGACGGGTAGGGCGATAGGCAAATTTACTTTTCTGATGTCACATCTCTTAACATGATTAGTACTCATAAATACAAGAAGTAACAAAATGTGTTGTGATCCGTGTAACGATATTATAGACCCTTAGGGCCTTCGCTAGTTCACGCGGATTACTCGGAACGGACGCTCGCATTAGTGGAAACAGTAACAGTTGTTTACGTAACAGGTTGGTTATGTTTTATTATTTTCATCCAATTTCTGTCATAAATAAACAAACACAATTCTTTTATAACTTATGTTCAAGTGTAACAAAGTCAACATGTAATACTACTATGTTTTTAGGGTTGTGACACACAGATTTTAGACATTTTTATAATGTAAATAATTCAACATCTGATCAAGCTTGCGCTGTTAGGTCAAGGGTAGTTGTAAAATATCTAGTACAACTTTCCTAGTACTAGATTCATATGTGATTTTTATTATTACTATATTATTTAAATTAATTAAAAGCCGGGCGCACACAGGACGAGTCGCCTCGAGAGGGAATTGCCGCGCGAGGCAATATTCTCACGAGACAGCCCATTTACACACCGTCTGAACTTAGAAAACCCTTCGGAACACAAGAAGGTAATACTGCTGTCCTGCTTTATCGTGTGTCGCCGTTGTAGCCCGAGCCTTCAGTCTCTTTCTTGGATCCGAAGAGTTTTCTAAGTGGGTCAAAATTATTTTCGTTGTCTTGTTTCATACCACTCTGTCACGCGTCTAGTTGCTGTTTCGACTCAGTATATAAAAAAATCCGGTGCGCTTGTATTTCTTTTTAACGCTAGATTTTTATCCATACATCAAAAACATCATCTCATACAAAAATCACAACTGTGTCACGTTTTTTAGGGTCACAAAATAAGACAACGAAAAGAATTTTGACCCAAGTTCAAACGGAGTGTAGTGTGGATTCGCCTAAAGAGAAATATTGCCATGACACTTGGCGTGCTTGATGTCAACAGTGAATGTAAATATGTGTACAATGTTGCAGATTGCTAACTGATAAGATTGTAACTTGTATAAATATTTACATTGCTGAATATAGCTTTAGCGGAGCTGAAGCGCTTGTAAGTACAGTTAACCGATTGGAACACTAGGGCACTCAAGAATCATGTCAAAGTGACGCTATAAATTTTGACATTTAAGGCATAAGGTCGAATCTTGCAATTCCTTTGACTTGTCGTGGAAATTTATGCATTGGACACAAGGTTGACTTTCGACATATCGTCGGTTGACAACCAAAACTCACTAAGTAACAAATACCTACTTGAAATAGAGATCGTATCTCAGTTCTGATTCAATACTGACATAAGAGGTTGCTAAGAATAGTGACAGTTTTTATAGTGAGTTTTGGTTGTTTGCCGACGATATCTTATAGGTATTCACAGAACCGACCAGCCTTTCATGTTAAGAAATAAGCTTGTGAGAAATTTCTTACTACTTGTCATTTTGACAGTGGCCCAGGGTTCCAATTGGTTGTAAAGTCGCAATCATATATATCGAAACATCTGGAGCGTCTAAAAATATCTGAACACGCCTTGTCATAACGATAAAGGCATGTTCAGATAATTTTGAGTGCCCCGGACGCTTCGATATAATATGATGACGACTGTATATGTATAGTCGGTATCAAATGCATCTATTATTTTGGCCATAACCAGAGATCAGACAAATTGGCTTCATTGTTTGCATATTATGGACATGACTCCAAGATTATCATTTTCTTTAAAACTACTTATGTGATACCGGTAACTATGACAAAGTCAAGTTGAGGAATATAAATTAAAGCTTCAAGAAATTAGTTGATCAATATATTTAATCAAAAACAACATTGGAGTTATATCCATATTCTTGCGAACCATGGGGCTTAGTACATGATTAGTGCGACAGTATGTCGCCGCGAGATAGACTATCCATCCTTCTTTTATTCATATAGTTGTAAAAGATGGAAAATCTATCTCGCGGCGACATACTGACATACCAATCATGTGCTAAGCATACAGGACACCCTTTTGTCCGATATCGGATATATCTGTAAACTTACATAATACAAGGTGTTGTGTGTAATTTAGTAAATTAGATAAATACTGAATTACTTAATATTCAAGGATAAATCAAACATGAACGTTTATTATGTTTACGAATACTGCTAATTATTTAATTGTACAAATGTATAGAAAAGCCTTTAGAGTTTATGTATAAAGTTAGTTTCATTTGTCGCACAATGTTTTATGTATGTAGCACATATAGTGTTACCAAAAGGCAGACTTCGTCTCATAAATTTCCTGCCTTTTTATTATATGGCTTTCAGACTAGAATCTGCATAGAGGAGATATGGGATTAATGTAATATTGTGTATTTTTTTCTTTATTAAATACAGTATCTTATGGTGGAGTGAATTAGTCACGACCTCTGGCGCTTATTTGTTCTAAATCTGTTTTAGGTTCGGTCTCCCCTTTGTGATGAAAATTAAACATAAATAAAAGTAAGGTTCAATATACTACACTTTGTCGCTTGTCGGTTACCTAGAAAAACGCTTAGACAGATAATTCCTTTAAAGATAGGTACATTCGCCATTAGATATATCGTAGCATCCGAGGCGATCAAAAATATCTGAACACCCCTCTATCGTTATGGTAATAAAGGTGTGTTCAGATATTTTTGAACGCATGTGGCTATGATATATATGGTGGCTGTAGAAGCACAATATGTCCTTACGGCAAACGACAAAGTGGCTTTACAAAAACGATAACTTATTACCTACTTAGGAGGGAATTGTGGATTATGTCATGCAATTTGCTTTTAAACACACCTCTATTTTAAAGTCAGGACAAAGATGTCTAACATTTTGAGTATTTGTACGTTTGTACCACAATTTTTATATTTTTCGAGATAATTTTTGAAATCCGAACCAATTTTCGCTTTTGCGATGTGAAGAGATCTCATCTAGCATTATACTTGTCACAATAACCCTTTACATTTAATTTTAAGCTTTTCTAAATTTGTAACCTATAAAAGACGCTGTCCTACATATATTATTAACAGAGAAACCAGATTTCCACGACATCATTTTTATCCTACCATTAAACATTAGACGGGACCACACTGGCTGAGCCGCCTCGCGCGGGAAATGCCGCGCGAACCAACTCGCTATTGCATGCCATGCCAAAGTTTCCCTGGCTTGTAAACCAATGATATCTGTCTCTGAGTAATTACTCAGAATATTATTTCGTATTTCTGACAATTATTCGCTTTCATTACAACACATGCAGATATTTGTTAGATAAAAGGTAATCATTGTTTTTCAGACCAGGCAAAGTTTGACACAGAAGATTTATATAATGTTGTAAAACTCTACGGTACGTGAAATGTAATTTTTGACGGATCCAACTAGGTAGTCACAAACATTGGAAAGAGATTCAATTAGCAAACATTCGATCTATCATTTGAACGTTAGTCCAAATGCGGTAGATCAATTTCGCTCACTGTACACATGATAAGAACGCCATGTATTGTATTACACATATAAATGTTTATGTTGACGACTGGACGTTGATTCCGACCTCGATCCGCCATAAGTTTAATATAGATGTTATTGTAAACTTTATGAGATCTAGTCCTTAGTACCAAATAAGCGACGCTGTCGGCTGCGTGCGATTATACACCCATTAGGGTCGTAGTGGCAAATTTATTGTGGTTTTAATAACGGAAATTATAACACTATCTCATCCTTTACGTATAACTTGTAATTAATGGGGTAAAAAAACACATCCGCCTGTATTACTTAACTACAAACTTATGAAAAATTGGCCGAGTCTCTGATATTAGTTTTTGCGATGTACATACCTAATTTAAAAGCACTTACAAAGACGTCTACTTATAAGGTCAAATTTCTTACTGTACAGTCAAAGATATAAATATGTATACACTTTTTTAATTATGTCTGGAATGTAAGGTCTAAAATTGTATATACATGTTTGCCCCTGACTGTACTAGTCTTAAATCAGAATTAGTAATCGAGTATCGTAAAAATACCGCACTAAAAAACGACCTCCACAATCTATTAAAAATAAAAATTGCATATAGCCATTTGTGAACTATTTGTATTATTTGTAGTAGTATTTGTGTCAATTATGAAGCCGCGGGCGCAGCCGACGGCGGTAGAATTAAGTCATGGCAGCTAGTACTAAGCGCAAGCTTGTACAATTTTCTAGTATAGTTAATCAGGGATGTTCCGCGAACATCTGTCTGTGTCACTCCAATTACAGCTTAGTCGGACTGATAGAGACAGCTTGAAATTTTCTAAATTCGCGGATACAGCCCTAGGGGACTAGCCAAGACGATCAGACCATCGCCAAAACTTAACTGACCGGAAACCTTATAGACATTGTAATAAGGTTCACAAGTCACGAATGGCCAGTCAGCTGTGTTAGCATACCTACCAGCTACTTAAAATATTGTTTACTACTTTTCTACTCTGTCTCATAGTTATTAATACGATAACATGAATTTGCCGGTTTCCATTCAAACTGTCTATATGATTTCCAGTTCGATCTTTGATCCTATCTATCCTATCTTGGCTAGACCCTGTTTTAGAAGGAGAGGCGAGATATGTTATATCCCTTCGTGTCGCCTGTAAAAAACGCCAGAATATCAGGCAGAAAAAATGTGCAATTGTGTTATATAAGTATGATAAAATTTGTAAACTGTCAGTGAGGGAAAATACAACTGCTTACTATATTGGGCGCTCTGGGGAAACGGTTCCTTTGACAACAGGGTAGTTTATGGTTTATCGGTCTTGTCATTATCTTCAAGGTGTTATGTTAAGTCATATTTTCGAATAAAGAAGAATCTAAGTCCACACTGAATCAGACGCCTCGCGAGGAAGTTCTCGCACGATGCATAACGATCAGTGAAAATGCCTTGACCGTGGCAAAAGCACATACTAATTTGGTAGTTGTTAAGATTATACCCACTGTCACTGGAACCATTCTACCGCCACCTCCGTTGAGCTTTACGCTTTTAATCTCTATAAAGTTTTTATCAATTTTTCAACACGATGACCAAATAACAACATTTAAGAGTTCTGTAAACAATAAATGCGTCTTTTATAATTATTTCTTACAATACTTAGAGCTCATCTCTTTTATGCTGAAAATTATATAAATACTGTGTTATGAAATATATGCACGTATTATAATTTAAGCTCGTGCGAACCCTCTGGATTATTATTACAATTTAAACTTTAATGCATGTTATTAATGGTAATAACATTATCTGTACATAGTAAAGAGCTTAAGGTAAGGTCCCAGATGTTCGCACGACTTGGTGCCCATCGCATAGAGTTAATATTGCACCAATTACTTAATACATTTTATAGAAAAACATTGTAAAACCCTCTTAGTACTGGAAACCAAGTTTTAACTTAGGTACTGATTCAGAGAGTCGTTCTTGCTATGAATATACCTTATTAACCTCTCGAGTGCCGCAAATATTTTCTTCTAATAGTTTTCACGTACGCGATTCCACGTTCCGGCATACGAGGGCTTAAAGTGACAATTGCCGCGCGCAGCTTCTCTATCAGTGTAGATGTAACACCCGAGACAAACGCGGATGCAACCGCAAAGCTTCGCACCGGCGAGGTCCGAGATACTTCGCGCGGCAATTTTTCGTGTGGCTGGCTTATACTCGTACCTACTCAGTGTAGACCTGCCGTATGGTATAAATATTTCTCCCCCTTTGAAATGCTTACTGATTCCACTTCTCATTGTCATATTAAGTGGGTTTTACAGTGTCCTTGTGACCTGCGCTGTATACGCTGTTTCGCATAATATAAGTACATTTGCTGAGATATTATATATTTCATGCTGTATATTAATGCCATATATTTTGAAATCATGTCGTTTTCCGGCGCTGGTCTTGAAGTTTTTATATTGTACGCGTAAGATATCAATGGACAGTGATAGTTATTTATTAAAGTATGATTACGATGAATGAATATATATTTATTTTATTTTTCCCTATCCTACTTACTTTGAAATCTCGGTATTATCGGTAGGTAAGTTAATAAAAACGGTAATGCATCTAAATACGGGATGGAGATTTGGATCAATTTTAGTCCTGTGTGTAGGCTTACTAAATAAATAATAATACACTATGTAGCTTCATTAGATATAATTATATTCATCTAAATAATCATCACAAAGTCATAATATAAAACATTCATCGAACAGTAATAAATAGAAAACTTTGATCTGAATATAGGTAACATTATATAATTTGATATATGAAAATCCATATCCTTCGATTTAATGATTCCAAATGCACATAATAATCAAAATACAGTATTGCAGAGAATGCAGAGTATATAGCGAAAACACATTACTAAAGCAATATACCTTTCAAAATGCTACTTTATCGTACAGAATAATTAAATTTGAATATAATTGTAAATTGAAATTATTTACATTAAAGTATCTACACAGGAACTTCATTACTGTTGAGATTTTAATACTCGTTTGTACTAAAATTTTACAAAATTATATACAAAAATCGTAACTGGATGTCAGATATAAAAAGAAATAGGTTCCAATTAAAAATCTATAATTTTCGGGAGTTTAGTTAGCTATGTTGGAAATAAGATTTTCGTTATATTAATGTTTTTATGTCTACAACATACAAGGTGAAATTTTAGTGGTTGTACTCTGTTGTTCAGTATCGTTTTCCAATTAGGTAAAAGAACATAATTTTTCTTTCACGTAAAAAAAGAATTCTATGGGGCAGGTCTTTCAAATTAGCCGACATCAATATTTTTTTAAGAGAAAAAATCTGCCTTTTTCCTATAACACGATGCTGAACATGCCCTTAAGCGGAGTACAAGCACTAAGACTTCGCCTAGTAAACAAGTAGAGCTTTAGATATTGACTGAATAATCAACGTTTAAAATAACGTTTACCCTCTCGTGTGTCTCTTATAGTTTTCCCGAACGCGTATACACATTCCGGCATACGAGACTTTTAATTTAGTGTCGATTGAACGCTATCTATTTCTTTTACCTATCTGACCTTAAACCATATTAGCGTGCAATTCAGTGGGCGTTGCTTATCTTACACAAATATACTCTACGATAAAACGGCCTGTAAATATAACTACGTATTGCTTCATCTATGGTACATAAGCGTATACTATAGCCCCATTTACACTTAGGAAGTGCTCGTTTAATTGTTATTCATTGACAAAAATACCATACACAATATTCGCAAAAATGTCAACACAGCCTTAGGGTGCGGCTCCATTGACGCGGAGAGGAGCGCAGATGTGCAAAATTTGACCAATTACATTCTTCAAATTCAAATTTCGAAACACTGTGATGCGGTCTCATTGGCCGAGCTCCCACAGCTCCTCTCCGCTCCGCGTCAGTGGAGCCGCACCCTTATTTCAAGCGACATGAGCATGTCACATGTTTAACCTTTTGGACCCATATCAAATACCAAAGCTGTCACCCAGATGCCACGTAAACAAAATGTCAAAACTGAAATTGAATTTTACGCACATAAGTCGTGGACCACAGAGCAATATAGACCATATTGCCCTGTGGTCCATGACTTATATATCGGTCTTTGGCGTTGAACCTGCGGTGCCAATATGTAGGTATATCAGTCGTTGGTGTCCAAAAGGTTAAGGGACTTTTGTTGCCTTAAATACGATTTGCTGGTGATTGTATATGTAGAGGAAAACTCGATATCTGTAGATTTTTATAATGGTCACATTTTTACATTATTACGAAATAATTATGTATCAGTTAGGTAGATATTCATTGTTTTTTTTTTTCAAGGCAGACATTGTTTAGTACGGCAATAATGTAAATGTAAAAACAATATACAAATTCCAATTCCTGCTCTGATAGGTTCCATTTTGGTTCAAATATTGCAATACATTTCCCAGTTATGTGTATCATTTACACTTAAAAATTAATTCAGTAGGCCTGGCTACTAGTGTAAATGAGGCTTACTAAAGTAACATTCCCGTACAATCATTTGCATAAGGTTTGCCATCTGATGCCAAAAAGCAATGGACAATAAACTGATTTCTATTCTATGTTTTGCATACGAATATCTTGTCGTACAGCTGGAGCTATTTTTTTACTATCAGTGCCAGAGAGCTGCCATTGGCAAGATAAAATTGTAAATTCGTACAAAAATCATTAAAAATATTCCAATTCAAATTAACTATTAAAAATATAACAAAAAACTTAATACAATGACTAATATTACAAACATTCCTCTTAAACAATAAATATATGCGTGTTCTATGGGATTCCTTTTAAATTGTTTCATATGAACCAGTGTTAACAAATAACCGTCTATTGTCATTAGCTGAGCCCACACTGACCGACTTGCCTCGCGCGGCAAAATCCTCGCGTAGCAGCTCATTCAGTGTGGATCAAGCCATTCATTTGAAACAATTTTTCACTAGTTTTCTTCATAGCGTAAATGGAAGACAGATCCCACAGGATATCTCGTGAAATTCAACATATTTGTACCTTATTACAACCAGAATAAGGACCATAGTTCAAGAAGTGACGTTAGTGCTAGTGTATAATTCTGGACTAAATGCACAACATCAATTACGTCTAAACCTCACACAGCGCGCATCATATGCGATATAAGTCAATAGACTACATGCTATTCACATTGTCCAATCCGGAAGCGGATCTCAGGATTACGGGTAAGAAATGTGCGTTTCCGTGAATGACTTTATACAGGTAAATTCACGAAAGCTGGCACGAATGGATCGAGTAAGTGACAAAAAGTATCTATGTGTGGATGTCAACATGACCTTAGATACAGGTTGGTATAGCACGGCCGCATACACACAACACACAATGATAGATGTCATTCATTTCATTCATTCCATTCGTGCCAGCTTTAGTGAATTTTCATTCAGATTGAAAATTCAGCCGGTAACCTCCGAATTAAAATTTATATCGCAATTGGCTGTAGCACATACTAAACTGTATTTCTGTAATTCGGTACAAACAGCAACACTCTTTTAACTGTGCAAGTGTACTATCGGCAAAATTTAATCATGCCCCACCATAGAACCTTGTCATAGTCACGCCAAAAGTAAAATTGTACGACAGTTGCTACGTTGACGTTGAGATGGTTCTACGGTGGGTCAGGATTCATTTTTGTCGATGGTAGATCGGTGAACCTTATTACAAAGAGCATAAGGTTCCCCGATGGACAGTTAACAGTGTAGGCAGTGGCACATACTTTTTTTTTCACGGGCATGGGATCCTATATCCGAATATGGATAGGACAATGTAAAAAAGCTCTTATAGAGTACAAGTCGATAAGTCACAGTACCTATACGTCGCATAGAAAATTTAAGCCTAGATTCATAAAAATATCCTGCATTTTTTAGCTAAATAGCACATAAATTCTACGTGAGTTGTGCCCCTATTTATTGACTTTATAACTACAAAGTGAAAATACGCTACAATTTTCGTATCAATTTAGACCTTATGCCGTGCGATATAAAGTTTACTAACTCTACAAGTGATGCAGTTAGGCCGATATTTTTATTAGTGCTTAGTCACATCCTAAGAGATGAAGATGAGATTGCAATAATATTTTGAAATGTGATGCTAAGTACATTTTGTATTGACTTCAGGGGCGGATACTATTCGATATCTTAGCGTCTCCAAACCCTTTTTATTTCTTTGTCGAATTGGATAATATCAATATTACTGTTGTAGAATTATACAATTGACATCCTTGAATTATTGCTAACTGATATTAATTAATTCTTAAATTTTATAGTTAACAAAAAAAGGAACTTCACGCTTTTATTAGCTTCGCTTGTAAGCTATGTATGTAAGAAAATCTGGGAATCTTAATTGGACCCACATCCCGGTCTTCGTTTTGAATGAAATTTTGCATACGAGTTCTGATGACAATACATGACTAGCTAAGAAACGTCATTACAAATACAAAATGGCGGCCTTCCCAAGATGGCGGACTGGCTATTTGAAATCCACACCCACGATATGGGTATCAAATGAAAGGAGTTGCTGTCAGGAATACGACAAACGTGTTTTTTTAATTATTAGCCACGAGGACGTTTTGACAGTATTTCGTATAAAGAAAAAAAATCATCCTCAATGCAATACTTAATTATTGTGAATAGAAAATGAGTTTCAAATGTTGAACATTTTCTTTGCACTTATATTATTTATATTTATTAAGATATTTCATTTTAAATTCTACAACAGTAAAATATAGATTTTTACCTCACTGTTCCAATTCTATCCGCCCCTATTATCCATATTACCTTTCCATGATTAACTCTTCTTCAGCTCAACTTTGGGGTCCGCTTTCTGTTCCACTTTGGGTTCCTGTTTGGCGCCGGTTTTGGGGTCCGTCTTGTCGTCTTTGTCGTCCTTATCGTCTTTGAAGAGCAGCGGGATCATGCCGAGGAAACAGCCGAAGGTGATGCCGAGGACGCGGCCCTGGGGGCAACAATAGGAGGAATCAGGTAAGGAAAAGAAAGAAAAGAAAAGAAAAAACATTTATTTGTGACACAAATATACACATTAACAAAATGATCACGAATATGTAAAAAAAAATTAAAAAACATTAGTGCCACAAAATGGTCTCCAATTCAGCATATTGCTGGCCTGTAAACAGTCCAGCGCTGGTCTTCCATTGGAGCCATTTGTGAGGTCACGGACCGATGGGCAAATGGGTAAGGCATCACATAGTATAAAATAAAGTCACTTTTTCTGTCCCTATGTCCCTTTGTACACTTAAATCTTTAAAACTACGCAACGGATTTTGATAAGGTTTTTTTTAATGTTTTTTATAGGTTTTAATAGGATAATAGGTAGAGTAATTCAAGAGGAAGGTTTTTATGTAGGTATAGTACCCGTACGAAGCCGGGGCGGGTCGCTAGTACAAAATAAAATCCAAAAAACAAAAATGGTGATACAAGACAATAAATAATAAAACATGAATCCATTAATGATTTTGAACAACTTTTACTACGGGACCAAATATGAAAACTCAAGAAAAAACACGGCAAAATTCTGTAAACAATCAAACGGGTAACGTCTTAAGGTGCGTTCAAACTAAAAGAGCATTCGCTGTTCTAACCTCCCACTCTACGAAATTCGATCGGTACACAAAACGTGATTGGTTGATTTCGTAGAACGGGCGCTAGACCAGCGAATGCTCTTTTGGTTTAAACGCACCTTTATGCTGAGATTAACGCACAAAATAACCACGTACTTTAGGACACGTTTACGAATTAAGGGGGTAAGACGAGCGTTGAAGCAACATAAGCCCACATACCGGTTGACGACATGACGTCACGGCTCCCCGCTCCGAATATCTGCAGCTAGACTGTACGACGTATCGTACGGCCGGAGTGGCATCACATTATACAAACATTTGTAATATCAGGACAATTGATACCTAATTGTATACCTACCAATATACATAGATACTTAATTAT
This sequence comes from Thaumatotibia leucotreta, assembly GCA_025490895.1. Taxonomy (NCBI): domain Eukaryota; kingdom Metazoa; phylum Arthropoda; class Insecta; order Lepidoptera; family Tortricidae; genus Thaumatotibia; species Thaumatotibia leucotreta. Next base: position 160,701 of record JALPQI010000951.1, on the reverse strand, counting down.
TTTTCATCACGCTTGCTTTCTAAGGGCGCAATTGTTTGCATGCATCGCGGGAGTTATAGAAAAGTGTTATAGATATAATAGTGCGTCAGTTAACAATATTTTGTCTTAACTTATTTTTTTGTCCGCAAGTGTGTTGAAAAACAGTGTATGAAACACGGTTTAAGCGGAATACAAACTCGATTTTTAAACACTCTTGTTAGTGATACCGTACTTACCTCCCTAGATGCACAGTGAAGTTTTTCATTTAACACTACGCCCGTCGGTCTCAGAAGAGCTTAATTTGAGGAGTACCTACACCCGACAACTAGTATTGGCGTCATGCCCAGCAGTGCCGCGGCGCGTTCCACGTAGTACGAGGAGCCGATGCCGATCATCGCTGACCGTGGTGCCCACTACTGGCCACATACCAGGTTGGAGACCCGGCGGCACACGGGCATGTCCAGCTGCACCATGCCCAGCAGTGCCGCGGCGCGTTCCACGTAGTACGAGGAGCCGATGCCGATCATCGCTGACCGTGCTGCCCACTACTGGCCACATACCAGGTTGGAGACCCGGCGGCACACGGGCATGTCCAGCTGCACGGGCGCCAGCGGCGGCGGCGCCATGCCCAGCAGGGCCGCGGCGCGTTCCACGTAGTACGAGGAGCCGATGCCGATCATCGCTGACCGTGTTGCCCACTACTGGCCACATACCAGGTTGGAGACCCGGCGGCACACGGGCATGTCCAGCTGCACGGGCGCGAGCGGCGGCGGCGCCATGCCCAGCAGGGCTGCGGCGCGTTCCACGTAGTACGAGGAGCCGATGCCGATCATCGCTGACCGTGTTGCCCACTACTGGCCACATACCAGGTTGGAGACCCGGCGGCACACGGGCATGTCCAGCTGCACGGGCGCGAGCGGCGGCGGCGCCATGCCCAGCAGGGCTGCGGCGCGTTCCACGTAGTACGAGGAGCCGATGCCGATCACGTCGCTGAAGGTATTGCCGAGAGCGGCCGCCGCCATTGTGGAGATCGTGATGAATGCGCTCATGCTGCTTTCGATGCTGTCGCCCTGAAAATTTCCATTTTTTTTTATGTTGGCACAACAAAGTGGCTCCACTCCACCTGATCGTAAGTGAAAAGTAGAGCCCAAATCGCGGCGGCAACGAACAGGAGACAATCAGTAACCTGTTAGTTGCCACCGCCTTGCTGGCCCGCTTCGTTTAAAGGGTCCCAACTTATAGGTATGCGGATAATCCCACAATATCATAACCAGAGATCGGACAAATGTGCGTCATTGTTCGCAATAATATGGACACGACTCCAAAGTTGATTGAATGTCATTTTCAGAAAATTACCTTTTTGACACCGGTTACTATGAAAACCTTTGTGAATACCCCTCAAAGCATCGAAATAAAATTTCAAGAAATTATTCGTTTAATTATTCATTCAATCAATTTTGGTGCCGTGTCCATATTATTGCGAACAATGACGCACATTTGTCCGATCCCTGATCATAACAGATGTGCTTACAGAACAGAAAAAAAACAACTGCGAAAGAGTATGGTTGTCACGGGATTCCTGGATTACCAGTCCAATATGCTTCCAATCACACCAACACATGTACAGCAATTACGCAACAATTTACAATGAACATCAACAAGTGCCTTTATAAACTTATGCTCAAGTGGCGCTTTTCTGCACGCGTGCAGAAATGATTTCTAAAGGCCGAGCCATACCGGATGCGCGTGAAGCACGTACACGTGTGCGTAGCGTGCGCTTGTGACTTAGTAAATGACAAATTAGATGGCACACAGCTTGCGTGGCGTGCGCGTGACATTTGTTATTGACCCTCTGCCACTGTCGGTCACGTGACATGTGTCTTATTATCAACACCATAACATTGAACATACGTCTGTGGGACGTCACCTCAGTTGCAGAGGATTAAATTGCGCTACGCTACAACGCACACCCGTTGACACGCTCCCGATGTGGCCTTTATGGTAGTTTTCTGTGGTGGCAGGTTTATACTGCTGAGATTGTCTTTTTTCTGTATGATATGTTGCATATTGAAATGTAGACTTTTTTTAACTCATATCGGTTGTTAAGATCACCCACACATGTGTAGAAAAAGTCCACATTCAACACTTGTATCATAAATATCTAACTATAGGATAGTTGTTATTTGACTAAAACCACTAATTAAAATGAATGTTTGTTGAAGAAAGGTTAAATATGGTTTTAAAAAATACATTTTTTTTTTTCATACAAGGAGAATGCATGTGGACCATCTGATGGTGGCCTATGGGTAAGCAAACAAGTCGAATTCAAGAGCCAATTAACTTATTTAATTTAATGGACAGTATTGGTATAACAATACCTACTGTTTGTAAACATAAGCCGTGATAGAAGGCTATAATTAGGTCAGTGAGTCACCTCATGACACAGCACTAAATAGTCAAAATAGTATATAATGCTTCAATGGACAATTGTCAATGAATGACTCAGGTCTAAATGCGGTATTTACTACATTTACTATGAAACAAACTACAGTCGACTTCATAAACATGTATTCAACTTTACACCCTAGTTCAACGGGTTAAGGTGAAAAAGTGTGCACATATACATTTACGCGTGTATATTAATGAACTCGACTGTACAAATTGTATCGTCATCAACATAGTTAACTGCAGACTTCATGTCCATTGTAATTTGCGCCGTGAATAACTGGTGAGTTTACTATTGCCATTTGTGCCTTCTGAGAAAAGCTATGAGCAGGACCCGTAATTTTCATGCCGATGACATCAATTTGACGTCACGCTCCATTAGGGTGATCCGAAATAAGAAGTTTTATTGTTTATTATTAATCATTAGTCGTCAATCATTTTACTCATGTACAAATAACTTCAAAAGTGGTATATGTATTTGTATGTGAAATAAATAACACCTACTTGATACGTGAAACATAAATAAAACTATTTGATTTGTTTTCATACATACATTTTTTTTAATGATATTGTTAACAATAATTACATAGAAAACAGAATTCATCTTTAACGTATACAGCACGTATCGAGTAGGAATTATTTATTTCACGAGTAAATAAATATACTACCTACTTTTGAAGATATTTGTACATGATTAAAATGATTGACGACTAATGATTAATAATGAACAATAAAACTATTTCGGATCACCCTAAATGGAGCGTGACGTCAAATTGATGTCATCGGCATGAAAGTTACGGGCCCTGGCTATAAGCAACTAGATCTCCTTTTGTCGACATTGCATTTCACTACTTTCTTTTTGAGATCTTACCAGTATTCCTGCATATTTTATTTAATAACAACATTTTATTAAGTCACATATTGGTTTACTCATATGTGGCCAAAAATTATATAGCATTAAGGTCCGACCGAGATCTCGGTCGGTCTCGGTCTCGGCATTCTCGGCCAAAAATCAAGACGAGATATCCCTCTCGGCTCTCGGCCAAAAATGGCCGGGACTCTCGGCCGTGGCCGAAATTCGTAATAAGCTGTAATTGGCGAGCTTGACACCATCTCGCGAACTTACTGCTGTTTTATTGGTCTCATATTGATATGAACTGACTTCAATTTTATTTTGAAATTAACGGAAGGAATAATTTAGAGTAAGCGAGCCCTATCATACTATCGATAAAAATACCTCAGATTTGAATACCGGTTTGTGGGGTACCTACATAAAAAAAATCAAAAAAAGGAAATTTCCGAAAAAAATCGCTGTATTTATACGTTGGACTTAGGTACTATAGGTATTTGCTAGGCAAACCGTTACGCAGACGCATCTTTCGCATATTATCATGTTCCAACCTAACCTACACTGGTTGCTAAATGAAAATTGAAAAATGGTATGCCAAGTGAATCATCCGCCATAAGTTGGTTGGGAAGTAAAATTAGGCGTACAATATTTTGGCGAAATAGCAGTACACCCATATTTTCTATAAGGTGGATGCACACTGATTGAACAGTCAATAGTCAACCTATTAAATTTTCATTGCAACGGAATAATCATAAAGAAAGGTACTTACCGCAACAATCATTACGAAGTTATCCAGGAAGCCGAAACCGATGAATGGCACGGAATTTGCTAATGACACTGTAAACAACATTAGCATAATTATGTTAAACTTCTATTAATAAACTCTTAAGGTCTCTGCCCACTAGACCATACCATACCGTAGCATGAACGTATCAGACAAAAAACTATGAGACTATGCCCACTAGGACGTTCCGGCGCCAGCCAACACGGTCTCATACTTTTTAATACAAAGAATAGTTTTTTGTATGATACGTTCATGCTACGGTCATGGTATGGTACGGTCTAGTGGGCAGAGACCTTTAACATAGCCAGTGGGTTTGATATGAAGGTTTACAATACATACTAACTATAGTAGGCTGGTAATCTGGCTGACTATATTTATAAACTATAGTACAGTCAAAAGCAAAATAAAGTGTATATAAATATAAGTACAAATCAAGTGAAGTATATACAAGTGAAAATCGGATAAAGGATTTTCGAAACTTCAATAGGTTACCAAATAATTATACCCTAATGCACTTTACCATACCATTCTGTGTAACAAGAATGTTGTACCAGATACAGAGTGCTCGCGAGTATTCCAAAAGATTTTAATGCTGAATTCCTGACCATATTTAGAGTCTTTAATGTTATATACAATTTTCTGGATTCGGACTGGTTTCAGAGATAATCAACCTTTTTTCGAAATAAGTTTTTCGACGTAACTCATCATAAAATTTCTTTTTGATTACAATGCTACCACAATGTGATTTAATATTACCACACCTTTTGCCTGACAATCAAAAAATAAGAATAGACTTGACGAAATAACCTGTCCCTAAAAAATTATATAATAATAATAATAAAGCCTCTTTATTTCCCTTATTTCTTAAATAACATGAATTTTATCTTATACTAAGTAAATATAGATTTGAAAAAAAAAGAAGTGATTTTTATATATGTGTTTCAGTATGTAATATCTTAGGGGACCCCTCTTGCAGGGTGTAGGCCTCCTCCAAATCCTTCCACTTGTTTCTGTCCGTTGCTACTTTTTGCCAGTTGTGACCAGTTATTTATATTGTGTCGTCCACCCATCTTTGCTTTGGACGTCCAACTTTCCTTTTTCCTGCTGGGCCGTGCCATTTGGTAGCGGCGAGGGTCCAGCGTTGGTCCTTGCATCTTGCTACATGACCAGCCCATTGCCATTTAAGTTTTAGTGCCTGGTACAGTGCATCTGTGATCTTTGTCTTTTGTCTAATTTTGTTACTCTTTACTTTATTTATTTTTCTTAAGTTTAACATGCTACGTTCCATCGCTCGTTGGCAACTAGTTATTTTATTTTTAACTCTGGTTGTGTATGTCCAAGTCTGGGAACCGTAGGTCAAGCAGGGTAGGATACAGGTATCCATCACAGTTTTTTTCATACAGAGGCTGAAATTTCCTTTAAATATGTCTTTATGAGCCCAGTACTTGTTCCAGCTAGAGGTGACCCTTCTACTAACCTCATCTTCGTTGTTTTTACTGGAAAATGACACCTGTTTTCCTAAATATATGTATTGGTCTACGTACTCTATTTCGATGTCGTCTAGCATTATTTTACTTTTAAAGCTATTTGTTATTATTTTTGTTTTGTTGAGATTCATGTAAGCTTTGTTACTTTCCATGCTGAGCTGTTGTATCATTTTACCGAGCTTTCGATGGTTTTCCGCGAAGATTGCGATATCATCTGCAAACCTGAGGTGATGTAATTGTCGGTTTTCTATTTTGATGCCTTCTGTTTCCCAGTTCAGTTCGTTAAATATGCATTGTAGGACAGCTATAAAGAGCTTTGGGGACAACAGATTTCGACGATGATCCGGTTTTTCGACGATGGACCACATCCACACTATGGAACAAGTCATAGAAAAATATAGAGAGTTCAATAAACCCCTATACATTTGTTTTATCGACTATACAAAAGCGTTCAATAGCATCCACCATTCGTTCATATGGAAAGCACTTGACAAATGTGGCGTAAACTCGAATATATCGAAAGTACTGAAAAACATTTATTCAAAAAATGTCAGTAGAGTTAAGCTAGAAGTCAGAGGCGAGGAAATCAAAATAGGAAGGGGTGTAAGACAAGGGGATCCGTTGTCCCCAAAAAATTATATAATTTTAACAAATTGTTATGATAAAAAGTACTGGAAATGTTAAAAAGTATTCAAAAAATCTAAAAAAAGAGAAATTAAATTTTTTTTGGTGGTATTTGACATTAGGTCTCATAATGATTTTTGTTTATTTTGATATCTAGAATGCATAGTTAAAATCTTTTGGAATGCTCGCGAGCAACCTGTATATTTATAAGAGGATTCTTTCAATACATATCTTTGCACTTGTACAGTCACTATCAGAAATTAGACCACTCAGGGTATTCACAAATATCTGAGCAGGCCTGTATTGTCATGGCATTAGAGATCTGATGGCGACAGCACAAGTGTCTATGATAGCAACTATACTAGTTTAAGTATAAATAATCAGCCCTTAATGTTTGAATTGGAGATAAAAACACACATTATATGAAATTACCCAGAGTTTATGTTGTTCTAACTAATACAATGAGAGAAACGGGTTATTGAAAAGAGTATAATAATCACTTACAATGTATTAACTCCCTGGTTGTAGGCTTGGGTACTGTGGCGGCTGAAAGGTAAAAAAATATTAACTTGGCACATTCTATATTTTGTTATTCTCTTAGTTAAAGAATTTTACAATAGCTACTTGGGATGATTTAATTACATTACAAGCTGAGGAAAATACACTGTTAATGTAATGATGCATGTGTATTGGAGTTGTAGAGTTGACATCAAAGATATACAATTACGGTTCATATGCCAAAAATATCAATGTCAAAGTCAATGCAATAGAGTCATGTAAATATATTTTTGGCACCTAATCTAACTTAATCTAATAATATTTTTGACTTTGAACTGGAAAAACTGATTATACAGTAGTTTTTATAAAAACATTTAAATTTATAAATCTTAAAATTTATGCAAATTGCTCATACTATTGAACCTTAAATCATCATATAAATATTACTAAAGAGAGACAAAAACATTAACATACCCAGTAGGTGAATCCAAAATGAATGCATAAACAAATAATACCTATGTAAATTACAAACACCATCAAATTATTTGAATTAAAAATATCCAATCATCACCATAATCAAAGAACATGATGTTAGATATAAACAATGGTAGCAATAACCAGTAAAAACCAGAATTAACTGGTTCTGACACAAACATAATCCACTGACCATACTTTTTCTTGAGCCAGTCCTCCGGGACTGGGCAGTAGGTGCCTGTAGGGTCGACATCACCCAACGTGGGCACTTTACTAGGCCTGCCTAATTTTGTCCGCCATCTCTGACCTGCTAATTTATCTGAAAGCACATATTATTTTTAACCTTTTAAGAAACATTTAATTTACAACTGATTTATTATAACCATAATTAGGTACCTACCTTCGAATTCTTCTTTGATCTTATTAGATTCGTATTCCTGTAGCGCTGTGAGCAACAGTTTCCTCTCGTCAGCTTTCAAGTGCAAAACAAGCTCTGCAGCGTGAAGCTTCGTTATAGGCCCTGTTATATGTGTGGGCTCCTCAAAATCCTTCGATGTGGGTCCTAATCCTAGGTGACGAGCTTTAATAAGCACTGGAGCAAATCTCTTCGCAGTTAATCCTAAAGTAGCACTGTATCGCACTTGTAATTTTGTCGGCTTTTTATGACAACACATGCTTGACAAAGGAACACCAAACCTTCTTATAACGTGTACTGCCGTCATATTAATTAAGATGTGTATATTAATTTAAGTTAAACAAAACCTAAAATAATACTGGAATCCAAAAAATTCCTACTCCTTTTGCGAACGTTTCATTTCACGATTGTTGATGGCTATCAGCTGTCAAAACATGATGTCATCCTGTCATCGTAGAAACAAATAGTGAGAACTCAACGGAACGTGTTTTCGTTCAGAAAAATGTCGTACTTAGTAATTTGTTACCACAACGTATGTGTGTCTCTATCGTGTGTATATTTACAGAAAGAGATGCAGCATGGAGCATGAGTATTGACCTCGGCCTTTTTAACTGAAAATTTTTGAACGTTAGTCCAAATGTCAAGTTAATCAGCTGTCAAGTTAAGTCATTCACTGCATGCTGTCATATTTTTTCAATAGGGTCTAATAAAAATATATGAAAACACAGATAAATTTAAACCATACACACGCTGAAAGTGCATCTCAATTGCGCAATTACGGAATAAGCTGGATGCTTAAAATCGCGATGTTAAGAACAGCTTACAGGACTCGTAGTGTGTGTTATTGAATTGTCAGTGATTTTTGGATAGAAAGTGACCTGAGAGTAGAAGTGCAGTGCAGAAGGGGGTAGAAGCGATCATGCACGATGTTGGAGGGGCTGGTGGCTTGGGTCTTGAACAATTACTTGGGGAAGTATGTGGAAAACTTGAACACAGACCAGCTCAGCGTCGCGCTACTATCAGGTTTGGCTTTGTTTATTTACCGTAAACTTAAGACGTGAAACAGGCCTTCAAAACGCTTGAAATTGGCAGAAATATTACATTAAGTCTCATTTGTCTAGTGTAATCATGCTGTACCATTGAAAATCCGATTAATTTTAATTCAAATGCTTAAAATACCTTGTATATACAACCTTCGCGCCAATTACGCTCAGTATATTCAATTAAATAAGCATATTCGCTGAAGACTTAAATCTGAATACATTGGCACATGATTTGTGTGGGCTGCTGCATCCATTTGAGCTAAATAACAATTGAGTTGACCTCCAAACTTTGGCAGTTGATAACAATTGGTAGTCAATAATGACTGCCTAATTTGTATTCAAATCTGTATTATGTTTTAAGTCTTATGTTATAGTTGGAACATTTTAAATGAAAATAACTGGATGGAAATATGAAAATAGCTATAGTGAAAATGGCAAGAAAATAATCTTATAGTACTTTCCAATTAGGTATTACACACACAAGGTGAAATTTCAGTGGTTGTCATATGTTTAAGGGCAATGTTTAGTATAAGTAGGAAAAAAGTGGAAGAATTTTATTTTCACCCTAAAAAAATAATGATTTTCTATGGAGTGGCTATTTAGAAAGACCTGTCCCATAGATATTTTTTTCAGTTCAACATTCTCTTCCTTATTTTTATCTTCTCCTCACATATTCATTTTATAATTATTAATGCTCTTGTCATTTGTATTGGTTAGCAGAAAAATAAATCATTTTTTCCTTGTATCACATTTTTAACTATTTGGGTGAATCAACTTTTTTCTGTCTGTTATTGCCATGGTTACGGTTGCCTGAGTCACAATCGTTTTATGCAAAATTATGCTACTTAAAATATACAAACATGCATTTTTCTGATGTTAATAAGCTCTTTTCTTAATGGGCCACCTACAAACATGGACTACAAGCTTATTTGCATAGTTTAAATAGCATAATTTTGCATAAAACCAGCGTGACTCAGGCGACCGAAACCATGGCAACAACAGACAGAAAAAAGTTGATTCACTCATTTAAGAATTATCTGTAAGAGGTCACTCTATAGTATTTTGTATTAAAACTAAGTAAACCTATTGTAACTTTTTAATATTTTGGCTCTGCCCTTATCAGTTGTTGCTGAAAATATAACCAAAAGTAAAACAGGGCATTTTCACATTCAGGAACACTCACTTAAAACATGGTGTTAGTATAGAAACTATAGACCATATAACAATATAAAAAACGGATAAGTTTATATAGATCTTTTTCTACTCAATTGTCATAAACCCGTTTGTTAGTCGTATACCTTGAAATCATAAAATCCTTGTAGCTTTTCACATTTTCACGTTTCGCCGAAAATTCTCAGCATATTTACTTTCTTGCCTTTTTTCATTGCAATCGCTTTTCACCTCAATAGATATTTGCTTGTAATGCGTTATTACATATCGCGCAGAACCAAAGTAAAAGATATAGGTCTACAGATCGCAGAAACTTAAGTGGCAGAGGGCGGCGTAGAACCGATGGCCGTTGGAGCGGAAAGGTTCTCGAGTGGCGGCCACGTATCCGACTAACAAACGCATAAACCTTATGAAAAAAAGATTCTCATAATGAAACAAATAAAAAATTAAACTATTACGATCTCATGCCTACAAAAAGTTTATGTACCTATTGATAACACTACATAGCTTTTTTTTTTTCTAATTTTGCATGCATTCTGAATACTAGTTACTGTTCTTTATTTTATTTGGCTTTAAACATTTTTTATTGACCACATGTCACTTCATTTTATTGTACTTAAAACAATGTTTAAACACTATTTGTTACCTCTCACTGGTTCCCAGGATACAGGCTCGGTGTAGCTTGGGAACCACTGTATAAAGTGTTAATATATTTTTTTTCTCTTGTCTCAATAAACATTTCATTTCATTTCATGACCACAGGCAAGGTCGAGCTCGAGAACCTCCCCCTCAAGAAGGATGCGCTCCGCCACCTGGGCTTGCCGGTGGAGGTGCGGTCCGGCTTCATCGGCAAGGTGCAGCTGCAAGTGCCAGTGCGACAGATCCGCTCAGCGCCCTGGCTCATCGCCATCGAGAAGCTGTACCTCGTGGCAGCGCCTGTCAACTTGGATGAGGTATGTTATATCTTTGGAGGATGGTAGAGTATACTTCCTCCCTCCCTTGATGCGCTCCGCCACCTAAGGCTGCCCGTGGAGGTGCGTTCCGGCTTCATTGGCAAGGTGCAGCTGCAAGTGCCGGTGCGACAGATCCGCTCGGCGCCCTGGCTCATCGCCATCGAGAAGCTGTACCTCGTGGCAGCTCCTGTCAACTTGGATGAGGTATGTTATATCTTGTGGAGGATGGTAGAGTATACTTCCTCCCTCCCTTGATGCGCTCCGCCACCTCGGGCTGCCGGTGGAGGTGCGGTCCGGCTTCATCGGCAAGGTGCAGCTGCAAGTGCCAGTGCGACAGATCCGCTCAGCGCCCTGGCTCATCGCCATCGAGAAGCTGTACCTCGTGGCAGCGCCTGTCAACTTGGATGAGGTATAGTATATCTTCTGGAGGATGGTAGAGTATACTTCCTCCCTCCCTTGATGCGCTCCGCCACCTGGGGCTGCCGGTGGAGGTTCGCTCCGGCTTCATCGGCAAGGTGCAGCTGCAAGTGCCGGTGCGGCAGATCCGCTCGGCGCCCTGGCTCATCGCCATCGAGAAGCTGTACCTCGTGGCAGCTCCTGTCAACTTGGATGAGGTATGTTACAGGTTGTAGTGTATTCAAATATGAGGGTACACCTACAAAAACCATTCTGGATATGTCAAGCACATGTGCTCTCCCGATTTTCGGCGGTTTTATCGGGATATAGTGGGGACAGGTGAAGGATGTTTGTGAAAATCTCTCTTGAAGAATGGCAAAGGGCTGTGGTCCCTTAGATGCTCAGGGTTAGAAACTTCCTGAATACTTGAGGCTGCTGTTTTTTAAATGCTTGGGACCACAGACCGATGTACATCATCTCAAGAATTTCAAATGTGTCAAAAGATGTTAGGGGAAACATGCCTTGAGGAATGTGTTAGGCCGTGAATATCACTTAGATGCTTGTGGTTAGAAACTTCCTAATTCTGAAGGCTGTAGACTTCTGTTACCATACCAGGCATTTTTCCACTATTCCTCTTCAGACAGTTAGACATCCTCTTATAGTGTATACTCATATCACAATAAAAACATTTGTTAATGCCATTCTGCGATAAAATCTCAAGGCCAAGCAATTGTGGAATTCAACCTTTCTCCTTTCATAAAATTGCATTTTTTGATAATTTCAATAGCTATCAGCTTATCACAAATACATACCACCAGAGCCAAAAATAGGTATACACATTTTTATCTTATATCAACTACATAAGGCAAAAAAATGCGTACTTATTTATGCCCCTAACTGTAGAAATATTTGGTCAGAATGTACTGGAATGATTTGAAGTTTGAACTTCGCACATATTTGATATAATGTCGTATTCGATAAGATACGGCTGATAATCGTACGGAACTTAAATCGCGGAGACATATATTACATCACTCGTTTGTTTTGGAATATATTATAGTCGTGTGAATCATGTTATGTACCTAAATGCCCTTGACATTCAATCGTTGTTTGAATGAGACTGAAAAGCAGCGATAGAAGACAACTTCTGGGTTTCATTATTCTAATAAAAACAAATGGAATCAATATGGGCTTGTATAAGTATATTGAATGAAAGCATTTATTTGCCGCAACATGATTTCAACCACTTTAAGATTCTATTGCGTTGTAATAGAGACGGAAATGGTGATGTTTTTGGCTGACTGTTCATGTGAGAATAATTCAATGTTATCTTTATTTTGAGCCACTACTGAGTTGATTATACTTTTCTTGCATGTAACTGAAAAAATGGTCTTGTTTAATTTACAAACACCCATTTTTAATCATTTCCGAGTGTCAATCAGTAGGCTTATGATGGTCTCGTGTTTATCGTTTGTCGGCGTTGCCATCACGATGTGACAAGTATTCAAGTGCGAGCGTGACGCATATCACGTAAAAACATAAAAACCGGACCTTCATATGCCACCAGAGTTGCCACCACTGACATTTTAAAGTCAAACTTATGTAAATGTCTCAAATCTAACAACAAATATTAGGGTCACACACACATACATAAAAGGATTAATACTCGTACAGTGCCGAATGGGTAAAAGGTGCTGACTTAAATAAGTCACCCACTTTTATTTTATTTCTATAGTATTTATTTATTTAACATATCATTAAAAATCGATACGATTCTGCAATCGTATACGATAAGCGATAAGGGCTTGTGCATAAATCACGCGAGGTCCTATAGGGGGGGAGGGGGTCCAAGAAAACATCACGAAAGATCACGGTAGGGGAGGGGGGGTACAAGGAGACCTCACGTGTATTTTTTTACGATGAACAAACTAAGAAATATTGTCAATTTCGGCGAACGTGAAAAGTTGAATGAAAAAAATACACGTGAGACTGCTAGGGGGGGGGGGGGGGAGGCTAGCCAAGAAACTCACCAAACATCACTATGGGGGAGGGGGGGGGTCAAAAAGTAGCCAAAAAAACATCACATGATTTATGCATGAGCCCTAAGTCATAAATGTATGAGAATATTGAGAATTACAGATTCATCCAAAAAGTCCCGTGACCATTTCCATACATTATTCCGGTCACGTGACTTATCATTGCATTTTGGCTAGGTCTCATCAGTATCTTTTTTTGTTTAACAGTGGGACAGCGCAGCGGAGGCGCACTACGCGCACGAGCGCAAGGTTGCGCTACTGGACGCACTGGAAGCGCAATGGCGGGCGGCGCAGGAGGCTTTATCAGACGCGTCCTACTACGCTGCCTCCTACTCCTCCTGGCTGAGCTACGGCACTGGCCTACTGGCCAATATCGTGGAGAACCTGCAGGTATGTGACGACTGACGAGGAGAGAGTGCGTAGCCGAGTTGCCGATAGCTGGGCATTTTCGCGAGAAGCGATCCAAAAAAAATTTTTTTAAGTTAGGTTAATGTTTTTCCTACTTAGAATAACGAGTTCTTTCAATCTAGGAGAAAAAAGTACAAGAAAAAAAATTGTCCCACATTTTTCATACATTTTACATGCTCTCCACTTTGTAACCGCTGTACAAAGTGTTTTAAAAACGGTTACGTAATAGAAACAAACATTTGGGACACTTTTTTTCTTCTAGTAGGATCGAAAGAGTTCGTGATTCTGAGCAGGAAAAACATAAAATTCACCTGTTTTAGAAAAATAAGTTTTGTATCTCTTCTCGCGAAAATGCCCAGCTAACGCTCTATCGCGTGTCGTAGTTTTCTCTCTGTCATTCTTGCTTATTAGTACGACAAAGACAGTTGACTTTCGTTTATGACTAAGCGCTAGAGGACAGCTACTCCTGGCTTAGCTACGGCACCGGCCTGCTCGCCAATATTGTGGAGAACCTGCAGGTATGTGACGACTGACGAGAACAGTACGTAGCCGAGTTGCCGATCGCTAACGCTCTATCGCGTGTCTTAGTTGTCTCTCTATCATTCTTGCTTATTAGTACGACAAAGACAGTTGACATTCGTTTACGATTCATGATTAAGCGCTAGAGGACAGCTACTCCTGGCTCAGCTACGGCACCGGCCTGCTCGCCAACATCGTGGAGAACCTGCAGGTATGTGAGGATTGCAGAGCGCGTAGTCGAGTTGCCAATCGCTGACGCTAGGTCGCGTGTCGTAGTTTTCTCTCTGTCATTCTTGCTTATTAGTACGACAAAAACAGTTGCCTTTTGTTGACCATTCACGATTAAGCGCTGCTGATTGGCATAGCTTGAACAATTTTGGACTTAAAGGTCGCTCTTTACTAAATGTTTGTACGACACCGAAACGTTAGATTATTCACAACTCACTAAATAGAGCTACCAGATTATTTATGGCAACTGTTAATAAAAGATAAAATAACAGAAAGTTTGTCAGTACAAAAAATATGTCAAAGGTAAAATACGATATATTTTTAATATTCAATAAATAAATATTTTCGGACATCTTACACAAATCTACCTTCTTCCACGGTAAGCTGAATATTGAATAAGGCTGATGTGGGTATCAAGCGACGATATAATATAATAGATAGATAGCATATAGATACTTAAATACATAGGCAGCCATGACCAAGGAATCGCAGCGATTCGAACCCGGAACCTCCAGCTTCGTAGGCAGGGTCACTACCAACTAGGCTGCGGTGGCTGATAATCAATGACTACTTAATATTCTATTACTATGTATTATGCTGGCTGAGCGAAGTTTCTGTACCTGTCGAATATTTTATCTTGTCCCCAGTTGAAACTACACGACGTCCACATTCGCTACGAGGACGCAGTGACATGCTCGCCCCGCGCCTTCGCCTGCGGCCTCACAGCTGCCGCTCTCTCCGCTGAATCCTGCGACGCCAACTGGCAGAGAGGCTTCACATTACTACCGGCCACCGGCGATGGGTGCTCGTTCAAGTTACTCGAACTACAGAGGCTGGCTGTGTATTGGGATCCGATGCCGCCGAATGAAATGATGGCGGATTGCTCTATGACCGAGTTGACTGTGAGTAAAGTTGGGTTTGTGAGATAGATGGCGCTGTACTTTCCGCGGGGATTTGTTCATCGCGCTAACGATATGGTGACATGGATGGTAAAAATGTTTAGGATGAATTTGTTTTATTGTGTTTCAATAGACTACAGGAGGATTATCTCGAACTACAATCGACGCGTTACGTCCCCGTATGCATTTGCAAATGAAACGCAGATTCACATTGTCGGATTTTAATTAAAAATTAATTCCTGCTCGGATGCGATCAAATAAATAAATAAATAAATATCTTGGGACATCTTACACAAATCAACCTAGTCCCACGGTAAGCTCAATTAAGGCTTGTGTTGTGGGTACCAGGCGACGATATACAGTGTGTTAACATGAGCCAGGCTTTTATTTGAACCGAGGAATGAGATGCAGATTCTCAGCCAAACCATGTGCATTATTTGTTTAAAAATCCTAATTTTAAAAGTAATTATCTTTCTAAGAAAAGTTAATTGAGAAGCAATGTACTTCAAAATAAATCGTTAATTGGCACTTGACAATGACAGATCGCAGCCACTCGCAACGTTTGACAACTAAGCAGTACACGTGTTACATTGATCGTTCGAACGAAATAAAAATAATTGTTCAGTTAATTTAAATATTTGTCAACTCTTAATACTTGAAAACGATTGCCAGTAATGCGTATTATTACCCATTTTCGTAAAAGCCTGGGTCAAGGTAACACACTGTATATAATAGATAGATACATATAGATACTTAGATACATACACAGCCAACCTCCAGGAACCTCCAGCTTCGTAGGCAGGGTCACTACCAACTAGGCTACAGAGGCTGACAAAATATAAATCAAAATATATAAAAAAAGTGCTTTTCTGCACAATCTTATCCGTACTGCCGAGATTGTCTTTTTACCTCGCATATCATGTATTGTAGGGTTGGATGGTCGAACCGGATAAATCGAGATATTTTTTAATTGAAACCTCGCGTAAATATCATAATATATGAAGGGTCCACGGAAAAAACAAGTCCAGTGCTTAAAATAATCTGGACAAATTCACACCTTATTCTGTTAAAAGTAAGGTTCCTTCTGTAATTTGAATTGACTAGACATGTTTTTTTCCGTGGACCCTTCATATAGTTCGTATTTGACCACCTAACCCTCCATATACTGTGTGATATTCGTATTGATATACAGGGTGGTCCAAACCTTGACGTCAAAAAATTTTTTTTAGGTTCCCTACGTCATGGGCTATCAGAATATACCCCATGTATGTTAGCCGATTTTTTATAGTTTTCGAGTTATGAATTTTTGAAATTTTTTTTTTGAGAAATTCTGGTATGTAGAAATTTATTGTAAAAAAAAATATTGGGGTTTTTAATATTTTCTTTTTGTAAAAGTATTACTACAAATAAAGCATTTACTGACAAAAAAATAAGCGTCCTCACTTTGACACAAGTAGGATAAAAAATACCAAATTCAAAATTTTACGTTAAAAACGCATCAAAGTAGCATTAATGTACGTAAATAAAAAAAATAAAACATATCCCAAGGATTTTTGGTAATCTAAAGACTGCCCTAGACCTCAAACCTTGGTAAAAGCAAAAAAAAAGTGATACTTAATAATGAGGATTTTTCGGAGTAGTCTGTAAAACAAACTTAAGAAAAACTTCTAAATTTTTAATTTAAAAATAAAGTATTTTTTTTTCTGTTTTGTTGTTCTTATCAATAAACAAAGTCAGAAAATACCACGAAAACTCAATTTGTGTAGTTATTCAAGTCATTTTTTACAACTTTAAAATTTTAAGCTTTTTTAAGTTTATTTGATCGACTACTCCGAAAAATCCTCATCATTAAGTATCACTTTTTTTTGCTTTTACGAAGGCTCTAGGTCTAGGGCGGTCTTTAGAATACGAAAATTCCTTGCGATATGTTTTATTTTTTATTTAAGTACATTAATGCTATTTTGATGCGTTTTTAGCGTAAATTTTTGAATTTGGTATTTTTTTATTCCACTTGTATCAAAGTGAGGACGCTAATTTTTTTGTCAGTAAATGCTTTATTTGTAGTAATACTTTTACAAAAAGAAACTAGTAAAAAACCCAATAGTTTTTTTAAATTAATAAATTTCTTCATTCCAGAATTTCTCAAAAAAAAATTTTCAAAAATTCATAACTCGAAAACTACAAAAAATCGGCTAACATACATGGGGTATATTCTGATAGCTCATGACGTGAGGAATCAAAAAAAAAATTTTTGTCGTCAAGGTTTGGACCACCCTGTATAGGTTTTTTTATCGCATGTTGGTTTGAAAACTTACTTCGTTAGTGTGTCAAGATTACCGATACTCGTGTATAAAAATCCCACTTGTCTCCAGGATCGAATGTCGCAGACGTGGCTAAACACGCACCAGTGGCTAGTAGCGCCTGCGACGGCGACCGCGCGCGTCCGTCGCGAACGCACCGAACAACCGCTCCGCAGCCGCACCCGCCCGCGCCTCACCGCGCACCTCACGCTCGACACCGTGCTGCTCACGCTCGCCCAGGTCCGTGTGTAGTGTATACCACCAGCTAGCACCGAACAACCGCTCCGCAGCCGCACCCGCCCGCGCCTCACCGCGCACCTCACGCTCTCATTAAAATGGGACCAATCGGTAAGCATTAATAGCTTTCAAATAAAAAGAGAATCATCATAATCGGTTAACCCAGTTGGAAGTTCTGAGTAGCGTTGAAAATTTCCGGATTAAATCCCGTTTCTTTCCAAACAACTCGTTTTATTCCGGATTTGTTCCGGAACGCGATGTCATCGAAGAAAAGTCAATTGTAATAGATGGAAAGGAGTGACAGTGACAATGATTATTTTCGTTATAACCCGAAAAAAAGGAAAATACGACATTTTCATACATTCCCAAAAAACAGTGATTTTTCAGATTTTTTCAACGGTAGTAACAACAAACATAAAAAAGTGATCGTGTCTGAGCTGTCAGGCGAGGGATTGGAACGGCGGCCATTCAGGCCCATCGCATAAGTTTGTATTTGTTAAACATGGGCGCCACGCTTTCCGCCCCACTCGAGCGTCCATTTAATGAGGGTTTTCGATACTTTTTCTGCCACCAGGTGGCGCTAGGCGCGATCCAAACATCTGTCAGATTCATAAGTACTGAACATAAAATAACGAAATTGTATTGTATTTGGAACTTTATGGATTACGACTAGAAAACGATCGCCGATTTGAAGAATGAGCTCTATACTTGGGACGCAAAATCACTGGTGCTAAAGAATAGTACATTGTGTACATGTTTTTCATCACACTTGCCAACCAAAAAATATGTTTTAAGACAATATTATTAAATGACGTACTGACATTTCTATTACTCCCTAGGGAATTTCACTTTTCTATTACTCCCGCTACGCGCGCAAGCAATGGCGCGCTTAGACAGCAAGTGTGATGAAAATTTACTAGAACTTTGTTCATGGGAATTCACTTGGAACTGATTTTCTTATATAATTTAGAAAACAATATTCCTAAAGTAATGGTTTTAAGAATAAATAAACCAACAAGTATCTAGAAAATTAAATTTGTGTATTTATTTTGACAGCTCGTTAGTCTGACTGCCATCTCGCCGCCCCATAGCGGCGGAAAAATTATCAAAAACCCTCATTTGCACACTGAACTAATATTTTTTCTACAGAGGCAGTATAGTGAAGCGGTCGGCTGCTCTCTAGGCCTCGAGGTGGTGGCGCGTCTGCGCGAGTGGCGCGCACTGCGGCCCGCCGCGCCGCCGCGCCAGGCCGCCCGTCTGTGGTGGCTGTACGCGCTCAAGTGCCACCATCCGGAACACACTTGTGAGTATATAATTTTTGTAGACTCTTTATGAAATACAAAATAATGAACTGAAAGCAGAACCTCTTTAGACTATAATACTCACTAACTTAAAAAAAATGTAAACCAACTTAAACAGATTTCTCCAAGATCTCATCATCATACCCCGACTTGATGACAACGGGATTATCTCAGGGTTATACTTGTTATATTAAAAAAAAAATCGGTTAAAAATACTCGGAGATATCTCGATATCATACATACAAAACAAACAGTCGGATTGAGAACCACCTCCTTATTTGAAGTAAGTATCACAATATGAATCCTGGTCACGGCACCAAATTGTGAAAGTGAAATCTTTCAACTAGCGCTATCTGTTAGTTACATGTTTCATCACATCGTCAACCTAGCTCAGTTCACTGCTTCTACATAGGCCTCTTCTATTATCATCCATAATCTGCCTGTTAAGGCTATTAACCACCAAGCTGGGTAAGCGAATTGGCGATCGGAATAACATGTCCACTGAAATGATTCTGCTGACCAAATGGTGACACTTCAATCCCTTAATTGGACAATGGACATAGTTTATAGAAAAGGATCCAGTCCACAAAAATCTGTCTATTCAATTTAAATGTTATGGCAAAAGGAAAGGTCATTTATTTCAGTGACAAATTTCGGAGTTTGGATCCTTTTCGCTAAACTACGTCCTGACTACTTACAACACCCGCGAAAAGAGTTGGGGTGCTGACAAATGTACTATTTTTTTACTGCCATCTCCGGCATCTTTATTTGAATAAAGATTTGATTTTCTTAAACAGATTGAAGATACATTTTTATTTTGTTAATTTTGAAAAAATGCGTTACATTTTAAATTTTATTGTCATTGTTTTAGAGGTTTATTATAATGATTAAGTAGTCAATCAACGTCAATACAAGAGCCTCGTTATTCCAGGGATGGACCCAGCTCCAACCTGGGGTTCCTGTTTACTACAAGCGAGGGCCGCGAAGCAATACGTAGAGATCTGCCTCAGCCTGTTGTCCAACCCTGCTGCCACGCTACCACCTGATAAGAAAGCGGCCAAAGATGAGTTCGAGTGGAAGACGCCGTTGCCTTTGCTCAAGTCGCTGAGAGAGGTAATGTAATCTCTTTTCCAGGCATAGCTTATTCCATATAGCTTATTTGATGTTCGACTGCAGGGAAAAAGCCTCTCCTATAGCGATGAAAATAACACGAAAGATTTACTTACTTACTTATTACTTAAAATAAAATACAGTATCATTCGTTACGGATCTTCGGTTGAATCTTGAGCATCTTTCAGTTTTTTTTACCTGTAAAGACATTATAACATTTTTTTTTCGCATTATTATATTATATTTTCACTATTATCAGTTAGCTAAAGAATCATTAATCTATGGGTCTATGTGACGTGAACGGGAAGTGGGGTATTTGCGTCAAGGGCAGACAAACGCCAGTTTTGTTTTTTTCCAAAGTTACCTGTAATTTATAGGAAAGATTCGAAACTTTCGAAAGTAAAAACATTAATCTTTCGCCATTTTCATCGTTATTTAATCACCTTTCTTCCTCCAATCGCCCCTATAAAGTGCCAGTTTCCGCCCCCGTCATACGCGTCCATGCCATTTTGATTTCAATTCGGTCATGTCAAGATTCGAATGAAAAAAAGTAATGTGTTTATTAATTATTTTGATGTTTTTTTAAGTCTCACTGCGATATACTATAAATTATAGTTATAATATAATATAATAATAATATACTATAAATTATAAATGCAACATATGACATTACATTCATAATTTATGAGATCTTACATTACAGATCGCAATGCGGAAAGTCCCCCGCGCGACCCCAGTATCCACCCCAGACAAACCCGGTGCGTCCGGGCGCTCCATGCTCGTCCACTGGTTCCCCCAATGGTGGGGCTGGTACTCCCCGGACCCTGGGGCCCCGGACCCTGGGACCCCGGCGTCGGGGACCCAGGCCCCCCCCGCCAGAGCTGGAGGAGGAGATATTGGACGTGATAGCGGATTCTTTGGAAAATAATACGATGCTGAAGAGGGATACTGTGTTTGGGAAGTTTGAGTTTGTGCTCAATAAGGGGTGCTTGAATTTGTGTATGGAGTCGGAGGATAATAAGTGAGTGTGATATTTATATTATTTTTTAGACACCATCGTTTAATTAACTGAATATTTAGCTTAAATCACTTGTGTGGGCCAAGAGCAAGTAAGTTGTGAGCTATAGGAAATATAAATTAACAAAAAATTCTCGCGCCCATGTAAGAGATCTATGATCGATTGTAGTTAATCGCTCAGCAATGAATTTTAAAATATCATCGCGTCTCATTTATTTATACGAGAGCAACTTTTATTTTTGTATATTGCCGATAGTTATTCGCTGTTGTCTAAAGCAAACAAAATCTTCAAACAAAACAGAAATGCAGAAAATAACAAGGATTACTTTTTTTTGGCTTATTTGCGGTGTTCCGTTGTTAATACAAGTTAAAAGTAGACAGAGATTGTAGGCATTGCGATAAGAGTCGCGACTGGTTTGAAACAATATAAATAAGTCTGTGTATAAGTTAATATATGTCCAGTATTTATTTGCATAAATGATGGACTAACTCACCGAATGGGCCGCCAAAACAACTATCACATATTCTTTATATTAAAAAAGCGTTTTCAAAATAATTCTCGCCGTGAAGCGAATCATGTAAACTCAGTTTATCTACAGGAATATTATAATTTCCCTGTTATGTATTCAGAAGCGGTAATGTAATGACCT
Organism: Thaumatotibia leucotreta; assembly: GCA_025490895.1. NCBI lineage: Eukaryota > Metazoa > Arthropoda > Insecta > Lepidoptera > Tortricidae > Thaumatotibia > Thaumatotibia leucotreta. Next base: position 138,878 of record JALPQI010000951.1, on the reverse strand, counting down.
ATATTAAGAGACCGGTGTCTGTGGCTGTATCATAATGTTAACATTAAATTACAGGCAGAGTACAGTCCATCATAATGTTGACATTAAAGTATCGTCGTCATGATATTAATTTTAACATTATGAAGTCAACTTCTTTTTGTTGTTTTTTTTTTCAATAAATATTTATTGTAGGATATCCTTACTCAAATTGAGTGATTTCAACTGATTTGAATTTTTATATTTAGAGGTAATTACTTAGTGGATATCAATGAAAATAAAGGTAAATTGTCATTCTAAACTAATGATATGGATGTAGATAAAGTTATGTATGTGACTGTACATAATTAGGCATTAAACACTCGTGTGATCTTATTATGAAACTAGCCTACGGCTCGTTTCATAAAAGCACACTCATGTTTAATGCCTCTTATTATGCGCCAGCCACATAAATAACTATTAAAAAGCATCTGAAAATGTTTTCATGAATTTGAAATTTTAAGTCCTGCAAGTCTTTTAGCACCTTAATTGTTATTGCAACTCGTATTTCCTTCGTAGAGAGCCATCCTCCCCCGGTTCAGAAGCCTCCGTGGGTCTCGAACTCCAATTCAGTGCCGTCGCCGTCGGTCTAGAGTCCCGCGTTCGCGCCGGCTCCCATGCCCTTCACGTCTCCCTGGGCGGCGTGTCGCTGCGGGAGCGCATCACGGCCGGGTCGCTGTTCCCGGTGCTGGTGGCGCCGGCGCCGCTCGGGGCGAGGAGTGTGGGGCGGCAGGCTGAGCAGGAACCGCTGTTCCAGCTGCTGTATGAGAAGAGGCCTTTCGGGTTGAATGCAGACTACAAGTGACTATTTTTTTATTACTTTAGCCCCCTTATTCATAAACCTCTGCTAACTTAACAAGCCGCTAATAATAGTTTGTCCCTTTCGGTCTTAACAATGTGTCCATAAGAGCAAAAGGGACAAACAATTATTAGCGGCTTGTTAAGTTAGCAGACGTTTATGAATAAGGGGGTAGGTTTCTAACTGTCGTACAGGTAAATTCACGAAAGCTCGCACGTATGGATTGAGTAAGTGCCAGAAAGTATCTTTGTGTGGATGTCAAGACGACAGTAGATACAGGTTGGTATAGAATGGTATAGGTCGACCGCATACACACAATGATAAATATCTTATACTTTACCGGCACATGTGTTTCCGCATACCTATAAGTTGGGACCCTTTAAACGACGCTTCGTTTAAAGGGTCCCAACTTATAGGTATGCGGAAACACATGTGCCGGTGAAGAAGCATCTAGCGGGCCAGCAAGGCGGTGGCAACTAACAGGTTACTGTTTGTCTCCTGTTCGTTGCCGCCGCCATTTGGGCTCTACTTTTCACTTACGATCAGGTGGAGGGGAGCCACTTTGTTGTGCCAACATAAAAAAAAAATCATTCATTTCATTCATTCCATTCGTGCTAGCTTTAGTAAATTTACCTATATACAAAGTGGCAACTGGGGTAGATCAGGGGCCACTGTTTGAGTTATAGGCTTATGATGGTACCGCGTCCAATCGTTTACGGGCGTTGCCGTCGCTTTCTAACAAGTATGCGAGTGTGAAAATGACGGATAACACGATAAATGGATAATACGGGACCATCATAAGGCACCTGCTGTATGAGAAGAAGAATTTCGGGTTTAATGCAGATTACAAGTAACCTGAAAGATCTGCTTGCATTGACAATATGCTAATCGCTAACGCTTATTTGCAAATGAAACGCAACTATCTTTGCCACATTAATGAGTTACAGTGCCTCAGAGCGAAAACTACGATACGCTACTGAGCGTACTTGGCAATACACTCTGCTCTAGGCGAAGGATTCTTAGACAAATTGTAGATATCTTGGGACATCTTTACTCACAAAAAGATATAGATGTGCAAAGCTATCCCAAGATATTTAGATATGGACTGTCGTTTGATACTAGTGAACAACGTCGGTAACGAGGAATGGATTGGGTTATGAATATGGGTTTTCGTAAAAAAAATCTGTGCCTCGTATTTCGATCTGTATACAGGGTGATTATGGGGTCGTGATCCCAACTGTGAAAAATGTGTTGAGATGGTCTTTCCGAATAAGGATTCCCATGGAACAAATATGAATATCACGAAAAAAAAATTTACTGATTTAACACCGACCGCTGCAAAAGTGTTCATAACTTCCAGTCTCGTTTCATAATTGTGTAAACACATTTGCAAGGAATTAGTATGGAAAAATGTATACATATTAATGAACTCGAACTTAACTAGACTTAAAAAAAAGTACGTTTGTTCATGTAGGTCCCATGGGAAACATTGTTCAGAAAGACCATCTTAACACATTTTTCACAGTTGGGATCACCTTACAACTTCCTAACAATTTTATTGTCTGCACAGATTGTGGGTGAAGTCAGCGCCGTTAGAAGTAGTATACTGCGCGGCAGCAGCGCGCTGGGCGCAACAGTTCCTCGCCAAGCCGTGGGGCAGCGCCCCCTATGTTGCCGTGAGAGACCAAACTCGCGCCAAGCTCATCACACAGTGGGAACACATGCTACATCCGAGTGTGGTGAGTATACATCCTGCTCCTTGGATGGGGCAAGCCGTGGGGCAGCGCCCCCTATGTTGCCGTGAGAGACCAAACTCGCGCCAAGCTCATCACGCAGTGGGAACACATGCTACATCCGAGTGTGGTGAGTATACATCCTGCTCCTTGGATGGGGCAAGCCGTGGGGCAGCGCCCCCTATGTTGCCGTGAGAGACCAAACTCGCGCCAAGCTCATCACGCAGTGGGAACACATGCTACATCCGAGTGTGGTGAGTATACATCCTGCTCCTTGGATGGGGCAAGCCGTGGGGCAGCGCCCCCTATGTTGCCGTGCGAAACCATACTCGCGGGAAGCTCATCACGCAGTAGGAACACATGCTGCATCCAAGCCTAGTGAGTATATCACCTGCTTTTTGGATGGGACAAGTCGTGGGGCAGTGCTCTCTATGTTGCCGTGCGAAACTATTCTCGCGCCAAACTCGTAATTCACAGGAAATATACATGCGGCATCCAATTGTGGTAAGTATACCACCTGCTTTATGGGTGGGGCAAGTCATGGGGCAGTGCCCCCTATGTTGCCGCATTATATTGTCACAATGGATATGGATAAAATGTGCTCGCAATTGAGATGGAAAGCAGCTATCCCTAGACAGCTATATTCGTAGAAGAGCTATTCAGCCGAGTGCATATTAGTTAAATATGGACTCTTAGCCCCTTGTAGCAAAATGTTTAACGTATTTATAATTATAAAGGACGGTGGCCGTGCGGCGACGGCAGTAAGAATACATTTGTCACCACCCCAACTCATCCCAGTGTCGTAAGAGCCGACTAAAGGATTGAAATGTCACTGACCATTCTTTGATAGAAGATTGATGATGGGAAGCAGCGTCATGATAGTGGACACATTACTGCGATCGCCAATCCGCTAGCCCAGCGTGGCGATGATGGGCATTTACCTCCTAATGCGTCTATATTCATAGTTAATAAGAGAGGCAGTCCAACGTGATGTGATGAAAGAATAAATTTATTTCTCAGGGCGAACGGAGATCCTGGCAGGTGGAATTAGACATATCAGCGCCACAGATTCTATTCGTCGAGGCCCTAACCGACCGAGACTCTTCCGTACTGGTTTTGGACTTCGGCCGGCTTCGACTGGCCAATGCGGATGCTATAGAACCCGTGGCCGATAGCGGGAGCGTGGATGATGAGGGTAACTAATAGGAGATAAGCTTGAATTTTGCGAGTGTTTAAAAACTTGAGTGTCAAATTTTTTTGTGTCAGTTACACTTGCAGCGCAACTTCAAATAGGTTTGGCAATGATAACACTTATTAAAAGTCAGAATCTGATTAGTGACAAATAATAAAGCTAATCAATTAGGTTCAAGGAGGTTTCTTACTATTAAATGTGGAAAATATTACGTCAGGGCTAATGGGACATACAGGTTGTTCCAAAGTAAAAACCTAAAATTCTTCATTTATTTGTAACATCGAAACTGCGTAGGTACACGGATTTTAAATACCCTAACCAATGACATTAAATAATAAATGGACGCACAGAGCCAAACAAACAAACCAAGAAAAGTGGCACTAAAAGTCATTTCTATCATGTTTCAGTTGAAGCTAATAACTTACTTACTTACTCCTCTGGCGCAGCGACCCAAAGTGTGTCTTGGCCTCCAATACGAGAGAACGCCACTGATCACGGTCTTGAGCGACATTTTGCCACTGGTCAATGCCGAGACCGTTTAAATCAGCCCTCACAGCATCCGCCCAACGATATCTGGGGCGGCCGACCGGACGTCTACCTTCTGGTTTACCCTCGTAGGCTCTTTTGACGGCACGGTTATCTCCCATTCGTTCGAGGTGGCCAAGCCATCGCAGCCGATGAGCTTTAGTATTACCGATGATATTCGGTTCAGCGACAAGTTCTTCAATTTCGGCATTTTTGCGGACCCTCCAACTGCCATCAGATCTTTGGGTTGGGCCAAGGATTTTCCTGAAGCTAATAACGCTCACTTACAATAAACTATAATAAAAAAAACTCAAAGAATAAAAAACTTTGTGAAGTGAGCAATAAGTGTCAAAGAACCATGCCCAACTTTGTATGGAACTTTGCCCCAAAGTCAACACAACTAAAAGTTACATTGTTGAATAGGTCTTTAAATCTACTTCATTTCATTCTATGGGCACCAAGATGAATTCCATTGCAGAACTGAGATATTCATATTTGTCAGTGTGAAGATTGTATTCACACTGACAAAAATATGAATATCTCATAGATCAGAGATACTGGTCGTTAATCATTAGGATATCGAAGTTTGTAAAAAAAAAGATTGTGCACACGTGATTGTATGTTAACCACCTCACTCGCTTAGTTTCTTTTTTCTTTTGACATTAGCCTTTTTTTTACATACAAAATAAGGGTGATCACTGGTAGCTGCAGCTACCAAAATAAACTAGTGGCTAAATCTACAGAGGTTTTCTACTGAATTAGCTCGTATTCAGGCTGACAAATATATGAATATCTCAGTTCTGCAATGGAATTCGATTTCGTGCCCATATAATGAAATGAAGTAAAGTTAAAGACCTATTAAATGATCTAACTCTCATGTTTGTTGGTCTTGGGGCAATTTTGACGCATGGTCCTTTGCGAACAACACCGCAAAATAGTAGAAACTTTTTATGTTTAAGGAATAATGATGCTATACCAAATGTCAACTGTCAGAACTGAATAGCGGAGCAAAAGGACCGCAATATTTACTTCTTTTGAGCGGCCATTTTTTTTGAGCTGTTTGGGGATCCACTTATATATTCTAAATCAATGACCCTAACGCATGTGTATATTTCGGCTTTGTCCAATTACAAAGGACTCTCTGTATATTTGCATTATCCCTTTATTTCAAATGTAGTTAATACATCGTGGCTACCTGTTACAAAATAAATGGTTTATTTAATATTCCAGAAATGTTCATGACGCCATGCTCTACACCGCCGGGCAGCCCGCTGTCGCCCGCGTCACCTCCCTCGCTGCCGGCCGCGGCGCCGCAGCCCGCCTCCTTGGCTATGCGGCTGCACAACAGACTGTATGACCGGTATGTACAGTCAAATGTTCATGACGCCATGCTCTACACCGCCGGGCAGCCCGCTGTCGCCCGCGTCACCTCCCTCGCTGCCGGCCGCGGCGCCGCAGCCCGCCTCCTTGGCTATGCGGCTGCACAACAGACTGTATGACCGGTATGTACAGTCAAATGTTCATGACGCCATGCTCGACGCCGCCGGGCAGCCCGCCGCGGCGCCGCAGCCCGCCTCCTTGGCTATGCGGCTGCACAACAGACTGTATGACAGGTATGTACAGTCAAGTGTTCATGACGCCATGCTCGACGCCGCCGGGCAGCCCGCCTCCTTGGCTATGCGGCTGCACAACAGACTGTATGACAGGTATGTACAGTCAAGTGTTCATGACGCCATGCTCGACGCCGCCCGCGCTGCCCGCCGCGGCGCCGCAGCCCGCCTCCTTGGCTATGCGGCTGCACAACAGACTGTATGACCGGTATGTACAGTCAAATGTTCATGACGCCATGCTCGACGCCGCCGGGCAGCCCGCCGCGGCGCCGCAGCCCGCCTCCTTGGCTATGCGGCTGCACAACAGACTGTATGACAGGTATGTACAGTCAAATGTTCATGACGCCATGCTCGACGCCGCCGGGCAGCCCGCCGCGGCGCCGCAGCCCGCCTCCTTGGCTATGCGGCTGCACAACAGACTGTATGACAGGTATGTACAGTCAAATGTTCATGACGCCATGCTCGACGCCGCCGGGCAGCCCGCCGCGGCGCCGCAGCCCGCCTCCTTGGCTATGCGGCTGCACAACAGACTGTATGACCGGTATGTACAGTCAAATGTTCATGACGCCATGCTCGACGCCGCCGGGCAGCCCGCCGCGGCGCCGCAGCCCGCCTCCTTGGCTATGCGGCTGCACAACAGACTGTATGACCGGTATGTACAGTCAAATGTTCATGACGCCATGCTCGTCGCCGCCCGCGCTGCCCGCCGCGGCGCCGCAGCCCGCCTCCTTGGCTATGCGGCTGCACAACAGACTGTATGACCGGTATGTGCAGTCAAGTGTTCATGACGCCATGCTCGACGCCGCCGGGCAGCCCGCCGCGGCGCCGCAGCCCGCCTCCTTGGCTATGCGGCTGCACAACAGACTGTATGACCGGTATGTACAGTCAAATGTTCATGACGCCATGCTCGACGCCGCCGGGCAGCCCGCCGCGGCGCCGCAGCCCGCCTCCTTGGCTATGCGGCTGCACAACAGACTGTATGACCGGTATGTACAGTCAAATGTTCATGACGCCATGCTCGACGCCGCCGGGCAGCCCGCCGCGGCGCCGCAGCCCGCCTCCTTGGCTATGCGGCTGCATAACAGACTGTATGACAGGTATGTACCGTGTGATCCGTTTAAGAGCCAATTCAATAACGCGCCTGATTAGGAAAGTGTAGAAAAAAGTGTTGTTATTGAAAAAAAACGGTTTTCTTCCTATGTTCGACATGATGCCAACGTCCACTTTTCATCATCGCACCGCTCGCCACAGACTGGGCGCTCATCCTCACACCTTGCAACCTAAATGGTCGCGCACCGTGCGGTTTCAGAGGAACTTCGTCCCGCGGACGGTCCGTCTGTGGAATGAGCTCCCTGCCGAGGTTTTCCCGTTGGACTACAGTATGAGGTTCTTCAAAAGAGGAGTGTACAAGTTCTTATTGGGTCGGCAACGCGCATGTGACACCCCTGGGGTTGCAAGCGCCCATAGGCTACGGTGACTGCTTTCCATCAGGCGGGCCGTATGCTTGTTTGCCACCGACGTGGTATAAAAAAAAAAAATATATATATTTTGGGTGACCAGTAGCCTATTTCACCATAATTACAAGTGTGACAATTGTAAATTATCACTGTTACTGACGTCACAGGCCTCCGTAGGCTACGGCTGCGGCTTACTATCGAACGGTCCATGTGCATGTTTGCCACCAACATAAAATCATTACTAATAAAGTTATTGTATCGTTAATGAACTACTTTTTATTTTCCGATACCCGTGACAATTGTCGCAAGGTTTAGTACAATTTTCATTAAATCTTGACATGAGGTTCGGCGTATGTCGGAATTTCGCTACAATTGTCGTATTTTTTATGACAAATGTAATTTTCCCTACGCAAAAAAGTAGTTATTTACTGCAGATTTATTTAAGTTCTCGCACTACATTTTATGTTGGTGGCAAACAAACGCATGGCCCTTCCGATGGTAAGCAGTAACTGTGGCCTTTAGACGCCCTCGATTGGAGAGACAGAAAATGTACAATTGTTGTGTCTTGTCAATGTGGTGAAATTGATGCCAGGCTGAAATAGCTTGTCGATTTTTTCTTTTATTTTTACCAAATTGGAAAACGATACTGTATGGAGCCCTGAAATGGACCACCTCTATTTTCTTATATTCTGCATATAAGACTTTTAAAAATCAGCTTTTGAACGAATTAATAATTACTTCGATTACAATTGGTGCCGTGACCAGGATACTCTCAAGGCGCCAAATCAGCTTCAACTATAATTGTCATATGTTTATGAATTCTGTTTACCAGATACACGATAGAGTTCAGCGACCTGCAGATACTGGTGGGTCGCGCGAGAGACAACTGGAAGTACGCGCACGCGAAAACCACGTCATCGCTGCACCTGCTGGACAGGTTCAGCATTTCACTGCAGGTAGATTTTAACTACACAAATATTTTATTTGAGTCCACACACTCCACACTTATTTTAATGTAGTTTGAAACCTACATAAGTCTAGATCTCTCATTATTTGGAATGATATTGACCAGTGATCGGTCGGAATCTCCCGGTGGGTCTCCTATAGTAACTTGAAAAATAAACTTTAATATTTTGTCAGCCTCCGTAGCCTAGCTGGTAGTGACCCTGCCTACGAAGCTGGAGGTTCCGGGTTCGAATCCCGGCGAGGGCATTATTTGTGTAATTATTTATCACAAATATTTGTTCCTTGGTCATGGCTGTCTATGTATTTAAGTATCTATATGTATCTATCTATTATATATATCGTCGCCTAGTACCCACATCACAAGCCTTAATTGAGCTTACCGTGGGACTAGGTCGATTTGTGTAAGATGTCCCAAGATATTTATTATTATTATTTATTTATTTATTTATTGCCATGTTTCTGTTTAAAATATGTTCTTGTGTGTATAATATAATAGTGTTAAATTAAATTTTAGTCACACCCGTCATTTTTTTTATACGCGAAATCCCGCTGGGAGGAATCCAAAAAACCGATCACTGATAATAACGTCCAGTAACTATAACGTCATCTATTTGTAGTCTTTGTTAAAGTGTTTTTTCTGAGTTGCAATTCATAAGTAAAGATCCTGTGTGTCATAACCAGATTTCGGAAAGGGGACCAGGTGCCCGTGTCTCAAAAGTTTGTAATTTGTAATACGAGTGGAAATCTCTTTTTAACACCATAAATTAAATGTCGAATTTCGCTTGTATTAAAAGTTACAAGCTATTAAAAAGTAGGCTCCTATTTATGTAAATATCTCGCCATTTCCGACCTCAGTTAATAATGCTCAAACTCAAACTCAAAACATTTATTCATGACACTACACATTACACTTAGAATGAAAACAAACAAATACAAACATAGTGCCACGAAATGGACCCTATGCTGTGATTGTTACAGGCGGAACGACGTGTGGTCCACACAACGGACCCTCAGTACCCCACAGCGACGCTCTGTGGGACTCTGCCCGCGTTGGTAGTACATCTCAGCGAACAGAAGGTGTTCGCTGTACGCTCCGTCATCGCCAGCTCTCCTCTCTTCTCCACTGAGTGAGTATAGTACCCACACGATGTTCCCTTAGTACCCATAACGCTCTGTGGGACTCTGCCCGCGTTGGTAGTACATCTCAGCGAACAGAAGGTGTTCGCTGTACGCTCCGTCATCGCCAGCTCACCTCTCTTCTCTACTGAGTGAGTATAGTACCCACACTAAGTACCCTTAGTACCCATAACGCTCTGTGGGACTCTGCCCGCGTTGGTAGTACATCTCAGCGAACAGAAGGTGTTCGCTGTACGCTCCGTCATCGCCAGCTCACCTCTCTTCTCCACTGAGTGAGTATAGTACCCACACGATGTTCCCTTAGTACCCATAACGCTCTGTGGGACCCTGCCCGCGTTGGTAGTACATCTCAGCGAACAGAAGGTGTTCGCTGTACGCTCCGTCATCGCCAGCTCACCTCTCTTTTCCACTGAGTAAGTATACACTCCGCTTGAATTTAGAATACCCTTCAGGTCCGGAAGAGACGTCGGGCTTACAATAATTGGTGACACAAGATAATGCAGGACAGCTGTATTACCTTCGTCTATTCCGGAGACGTGGGTAGGCCCCCCACAAGGTGGACTGATGACCTGTTGAAGGTCGCAGGAGTTCGCTGGATGCGGGTGGCACAGTACCGGTCATTGTGGCAATCTTTGGGGGACATAGGCCTGTGTACAGCAATGGACGTTTTTCGGCTGACATGATGATGACGATGATGATGATGATTCCGGAGGCTTTTCTAATATGAAACTGAGTGTACTGGAGGGAGAAGTTCAAAACGCTACCGTTAGGGTTCGTTCTTAAACATTTTGAGATAATCCAACAATCCCTGGGGTAGGCGCAATACCTCTTGAACCAGGCGTCAGCACTTAATTCCATAACGTCCAACTCTCATGAAGGGGTCTGATCAGTCGGCAATTAATCCCAAAATCAAGGCTTAAAAAATAGCTAGAACTCGTTGGCACAATTTAAAGCAATTATAGTGGTATTAGCTCTGTAAATTTAAAACCCGTGTGAATTGGTTACATTTTTGTCATGTACCGTACCTATTATCCTTTCAATACTCTTTTTTTTCCTTATATAGGTCCCGTAATGATCGACCAGAGGGCACTGGCAGTGACGAGCCTGATGGAGGCGAATCTGAGAGTAGCGAGAGTTCGGACACCGAACCTTCGTCACACTCCTCACACAAACATGCCACACTCTTCATGGTGCAGTTCGCTATTGACCAGATGTCGCTTGAGGTAAGTAAAATAAAATTAAAACTTGATCAGGAAAGTTCTGTGATTCTTGCGATTAAAACCGCATCAATATCATTATTTAGAAAAGGTACTTACGACGTCGCAAAGTTATCCTGGTCAGTGTACCAATTGTAAAAGGTCCTTTGTGGCCAGTTGTTTTAATAAACGTAGTTGGCAGATTATTTAATAAATATTCCTATAAACAAAATTCAGTGAAAGGTTAAAAGGTGACTGGCGGTTTGGTGCAATCTACAGTACCCTTACCCTCGTAATAAAATTATCCCAACCAGGGCGCCAAAATGTAATTGACACCTGAGCCTTGCTATTATAAAGTTATCCTAATCACGCCACCAAAATGTAAAAGCTCCCCAAACTAATAGTTACTCGAGTCTCATATCAGAATTATCCTGGTCACGGCACCATATTGTAAAAGCAACTCCAATCTCACAACAATATTAATATTAATTATTATGGATTATGGTCACAGCATTACAAGATAATCACTACTTGAGGGATCTATTTATCAAATTTTATTGTTTTATAGAATACGCACATTCGTATATATTTTGTATAGAAGACTTATGTATGACAGGCAGCAGCATCATCACACGCTGCTGCAATTGTCAACCCGCTTTGCCATCGGTTTTCTCGGGTCCATGGTGTAGGGTTAGAACCGGAAGTAGTTTTAATTTGATGTGTAACTTAGACCGTTCAAAAGAGTTTGTTGCTATTCCAATTTGAATAAAGAATTCTTTGACTTTGAGTCAGGCTAGTGAAGTGATGTGATTGTTTTACATTTATATAATTTAATAAATAAATAAATAATTTGACTATTAGAGACTTGATCTCTAGTTAATGTACTATACCTTAATTATATTAATTATAATGTATGTTTCGTTTTTAATTTATTCATGTTAGCTGTAAGATGTTACAAAACAATTATTTGAAAAAAAAGTCCCGCTGAGTTTCTTGCCGGATTCTTCTCAGGGTTTGAACCGGAAGTAGCTTTTTTTCTCTCATTCGCTATTTAGTTTAACGATTCAAAAGCGCTCGTTGGGCCTAATTGAATAAAGAATATTTTGACTTTGACTTTAATTACTCAGGTGCAATCCCGCGGGCGCAGTATCGCGGAAGTGCAAGTATGCGGGGTGCGCGCTACAGCCACCGCGAGACCCTCAGAGTTGGCGCTGGCGCTCTCTGTACATTCGCTGCTGCTGGTGGACGCGTTGCAGACTTATGGACCTGACTTCGAGCTGCTGGTGGCTAGTCATAAGCATGTGGGGTCAGTTATATTAGTTTTTAACCGTTGGCAATGTATCTTATAAGATAAAGACAGATTTTTTTGGTCTACACAATGTACTATACAATTTTGCCTAGAAAAAAGTTTAACGTGTTTAATTGTGAAACCACTCTTAAATCTGGCTGAAGTATGCAATTGCCATCTCACCAAGTTACTAGTATGGCAGAAGTGGTCTCATTAAACATTCGATTTTAAATTCGAACTTAATCCAACCGTGATTTGATACCTGCTATTTAACGTTGGTCATTATATAATCTACAATGAAATAACGCTTTATTGACTACCACAAAATATTGGAACATACAAAGCATTTAACCAGCGTAACAGGATTTTTAGTTGATTTCCATGCAACAGAAATTATAGCATGCAAGTTTTGTAAAGATTAGTTGTTCACCTGACACATGGGCATTCTCATTTCTAAGGTCACCCAATTAGCTTAACTCTCACAAAAAAGTTAACTTCGATGTCAGCTTTGTAACGACAATCAAGCATTAAATATTAACAAAAATATTATTTTTTCATTTAATCCAGAAAGAATACGCGCATAAGTATGCAACATAAAAACACGAATAAAGTGGATTTATGTCAATATTTCATGCTTAATTGTCGTTACAAAGCTGACATCGAAGTAAACTTTTTTGTGAGAGTTAAGCTAATTGGGTGTATCTAGAAGTAAAAATGCCTACATACATAAATAATTGTAAATATCTTTAAAATTTGTATGCGGAACTGAAAATGGAATAACTTGGTTCACCTACCCAATACCTATTTCAAAAACATTTGAATGCACAGTATGGACACGGCATCAGGCAGCATCCGCGGCTCGGAGCCGACGTCTCCGACATCTCCCACGTCACCGGACGCGAAGGCTCCGCCCCCGCACGCATTACAAGCTGCTTTATATTCACTCACCGGCAAGAGTAAGTTCATTTTCTGTTCTCCGGCCAAACAGCACATTGCCGGCCGCTTCGCTAAACTAAGTTGCCGCCTGCCGGATCCGTTGAACAGAAAATAGTATACACACCTCGGCCGTTAAATGGGAAAGACTGGGAATTACACGTCATCCGAGTCATTTCCCACATAAACGGCCTAGGCATGTACTACTATTTCTCAAACATGCAATTATATATTGTTGTTATATTCCTTAGAATAGGCTGCGAAGTATGACGTTTCAGGTGCGACTAGGACAAGAGGTCGTTAATGGAATTTAATACAAAATTAAAGGCCAGCAAAGTGCTCGTTTTTAATACCATTCCACATAAATTTGTGGCACAGGCATCATGACATTCTGCCAAAAAAAACTTTGATGTTTTTGTTGTTTATTGCGTTGAATGTCTGAGAAAAGCACTATACATACCTCGGCCGGAACTATGGGGTTGCCCGGCTTAGACCTATCCGTCTATATGTCTTTGGCCGGCAACCCCTTTCCTCCCGGCCTCCGTAGTAATGTACTATTTCATCACACTTGCTGTCTAAGCGCGCCATTGCTTGCATGCGTAGCGGGAGTTATAGAAAAGTGGAATTCCCTAGGGAGTAATAGAAATGTCAGTACGTCACTGAATATTTTGTCTTAAAACTTATTTTTTTGTCGGCAAGTGTGATGAAAAATATTGTATGCATCACGGTCGGTAAGCGGAATACTAAATCGAGTCATTAAAAGCCCTCCGCCTACGGCGTCGGGCTTCTAACACTCTCGTTAGTAATTCCGTACTCACCTTCCTTGATGTACAATGTACTATTACTGAACTGGTAGCTTAAGATGGCCACGCGCCTATTGTGCTGCACTTTCGCACTGGCATACTTGTTAAAAAGTGACATCAACGCCGATAAACGGTAAAGACGGGACCGTCGTAAGCTTACTGGAATGGGTCATTGCCAGATTTAGGTTATAATCTTTTCGGTGGACATACCTAAAGTTATAGAATTCCTTTACAAATTTTGGGATAAAACAATTGACGGTACAATTAGGTTCGCCGGTCTACAGCGCTATGCAATAAAATCGTAACAAAGATTTATACAAGCTGTAAACTTTTGACCACCGAGTGGACAATTTTTGTTTTTCCGAAACTGACAATGACCCGAATGTGCTCGGTGCGTCTTTGATTCTCATTCCGAGATGTTGTTTTGCTTGTTTGTGCCTTATTATATAGGGTCTAACCCCAGTAATCCCCTTATTCACAAACGTCTCCTAACTCAGCAATCCGCTAAGTGTTGTTTGTCCCTTTCGGTCTTATTGACATATTGATAAGACCGAAAGTGGCAAACTATATTCAACGGGTACAAGTTAGGAGAAATATATAAACATGGGGATAAATTATGAATAAAATTGTCGTAGATCCGCCGGAATCAGACCGCACAAGTCCCGGCCCTACTTGGCCCGGCAACAGTTGGAACACGAGCTACTCCACAGCTTGGGGCTCAGGCCATTCGGGGGCCAACTGGGGCCCCAGCGGCCAGACCAACGCTACCTGGAGCGGAGCCAACGCCACTTGGGGCGGGGCCAACACTAGTGGGGGCGGCGCCAACACAACGGGAGGCGGGGTCTATGCAACAGGGGGCGGGGCCAACGCGAATTGGGGCGGGGCCTGGGGTGCGGGTGCTGTGGATTCGGAGGCGCTTATCGCGGTCGAGCTGACGCTGGTTAAGGGGGAGAACGGATCGGAGGATTTGAGGATAGCGAATATATTGTTCAACAATTTGGATATCATTGGTAAGTTGTATGGTTATAATTATTGAGGAGATTGAGTGAAGTAGTACTTCAATTTATTGTCCAGTTGAATTTTAGCTATCGTGAGACTTGAATGCAACGAAAATATAATTAAACGGTTAAGTATATTTAGCGCGTGCCACGTTGATAAGCTTAGTTCGCCCTAATGGAGAGGCTCTCCAAAACATGTCGCTCGTAGTGACTAAATATAAGTTAGTTTAACCGTTTAATTTTACTTTATTACTATTACTACCCATTTACTAATTTTTATGAATGATCAAACTATCCAGCATCTAATATCAAGGTTACTCCTACAGCGAACCAAGAAACTATAGTAGAGCTGATAGGCTTCACGCAGCGTGTATTCGGCAGCAGCGGTGCCAAGAAACCCGCACCAGCTCCGCCCAAACCCACACCGTCTACGGAAGATGAGATCAAGGTAAGACTAGGGAATCAGGAGGTTAGTGGAATAAGCCTATTCCACTCTGATCACCCGTTGCATGCAGCCCATGCAACGGGTGATCAGAAGCGGTACCAAGAAGCCAGATGCTCCTCTCAAAACAACAGTTTACTGAAGATCAGGGAGTCAGGAGATGGTAGGATTCAGGCAGCGTGTATTTGGCAGCAGCGGCGCCAAGAAACCTCACTAGCTCCGCCCAAACCCACTCCGTCTACTGAAGACGAGATCAAGGTAAGACTACGGAATCACGAGGTTAGTGGAAAGTGGTAGTGGAATGATGCATGCAGTGGATGTTCAGTGGTGATGCCAAGAAGCCTGAGGCTCGTTTCAAAACCACACCGTTTACTGAAGATTAGATCAAGGTAAGACTAAGGAATCAGGAGGTTAGTGGAATAGGCTGCATGCAACGGGTGATCTTAGTACCAAAAAGCCAGATGCTCGTCCCAAAACCACACTGTTTACTGAAGATCAGGGAATCAGGAGATGGTAGGATTCAGGCAGCGTGTATTTGGCAGCAGCGGCGCCAAGAAACCTCACCAGCTCCGCCCAAATCTACTGAAAATGAGATCAAGGTAAGGGCTAGGGAACCATGAAAGTCTTCATAAAACATGTGCTTTGAGGCGGTAACGATGATGAATGAAGGAAATATCCAGAGAATTATAAAAATAGTAAAACTTATAGGTTTCATTCAGCGAATGTTCGATTCACTAAATATCAAGATATTGGCCCCAACGTGGACAGTATCTCATGGCGATATAGTAAAAGATGGGAAGTCTACTGTCACACCAGTCATAAGCTATACAGGGTGGTCCAAACCTTGACGTCAAAAAAATTTTTTTAGATTACTCACGTCATGGGCAATCAGAATATACCCCATGTATGTTAGCCGATTTTTTGTAGTTTTCGAGTTATGAATTTTTGAAATTTTTTTTCTTTGAGAAATTCTGGAGTGAAGAATTTATTATAAGAAAAAAACTTTTGGGTTTTTTAACTAGTTTCTTTTTGTAAAAGTATTACTACAAATAAAGCATTTCCTGACAAAAAAATTAGCGTCCTCACTTTGATACAAGTACGATAAAAAATACCAAATTCAAAATTTTACGTTAAGAACGCATCAAAATAGCATTAATGTACGTAAATAAAAAAAATTAAAACATATCCCAAGGATTTTTGGTATTCTAAAGCCTGCCCTAGACCTTAAGCCTTCGTAAAAGCAAAAAAAAAGTAATACTTAATGATGAGGATTTTTCGGAATGACTATTCCGGTATTCCTCAGTCGGTCAAACAAACTTAAAAAAAAACCTTCTAAATTTTTTATTTAAAAATAAAGTAAAATTTCGTATTATAACTACACAAATTGAGTTTGTTTATTGATAAGAACAACAAAACAAACGAAATTTAACTTTATTTTTAAATAAAAAATTTAGAAGCTTTTTCTTAAGTTTATTTAACCGACTACTCCGAAAAATCCTCATCATTAAGTATCACTTTTTTTTTGCTTTTACGAAGGCTTAAGGTCTAGGGCAGGCTTTAGAATACCAAAAATTCTTGGGATATGTTTTATTTTTTTATTTACGTAAATTAATGCTATTTTGATGCGTTTTTAACGTAAAATTTTGAATTTGGTATTTTTTTATCATACTTGTATCAAAGTGACGACCTTAATTTTTTTGTCAGTAAATGCTTTATTTGTAGTAATACTTTTACAAAAATAAACTATAAAAAAACCCAATAGTTTTTTTTAAATAATAAATTTCTTCACTCCAGAATTTCTCAAAGAAAAAAAAATTCAAAAAATACGATATAATTGCGCGACAACAAAAAGATTTAACACGGCAGAAGGAACTAAATGCACAAATACTGTCAATTTTAGAAAAAAAGGACACTAACCTCAACACAAAGGAGTACACAATACACACACTGAACGATTCTGGCCCCGAAGCACTCACTTTTATTGATGTCTCTTCCCAAGAGAACCCCCAACACAGTGAAGAGTCCGTTTCAATAGCACAACCGGAAACTATTACTCCCACTCGCCCCCTGAAGTGGCCCTGCCAGTGAAAACTCAGAGGCTCCGGTCTCGTCCCCGTCGTAAGGTGCAGTCAGAGGCTCTCGCGGCACAACCACTGGCCTCCCCTGACGACATCTCAGGAGTCCCAGCCATCAGTGCACCACGGCAGCTGCACCCGCTCCCCGTGTCGGCCGAGCGCGCTGCCGAGCGGGCACCGCCGGCTGCAGCATCAGCGAGACAGGCGCCGAGCTCGTCTGTGAAGACTCCAGCATCAGGCGTACCGGCCGCGCATCCGGCACCGGCTGCATCGGACGCGGTTCCAGCGGGGCGGCCACCCGGGCTGCGGGCGGCGGAACCGTGGTCTGCTAGCCTGCACATCTTCAACCTCAGCGCGGAAACCACTCCTGCCGAGGTGGTTAGTCACATAGAGTCCAGCATGTGCGTCAAGGTCGATAGGTGCGAGCAGCTAAAGGTCACACGAGGTCACTATTCGTCCTTTAAGGTGGATGTGCCGGCAAACAAAGTAGGTATAATCCGAAATCACAGGCACTGGCCGCCTGGTGTTTCTATTAGGCACTTCATTACCGTGCAGCCAAAAAACTCCTTAGTGAGCAGCGCCGACCGACCGCCACGTTAACTAAATTATCTAACTTTAAGATCATTCACCAAAATGTCCGATCGATTTGCGGCAAAACAGGGTTATTAGATTTATTACTGGACTCTAAAAAACCCGAAGTACTAGCGTGCAGTGAGACGTGGTGCAAAAACTATGAAATTGAAAGAGTGAGGTTAAGTTGTTACCGACTCGCAAATAGCTTCTGTCGCAAAACGATAGCACATGGCGGGGTCGCGCTGTTCACACGGGATGATATTGTTTATCGGCAGCGAAACGATCTACAAAGCCTGGCGATTGAGTTCGATTTTGAATTCACCGCAATTGAAATTTGTAATTTAAATTTAATTATTATTGTATTATATCGCACCGGAAATGGTAATTTTGACATGTATTTGAATAATTTAGAATTATTATTAGATAAGCTAACAAATGAGGACAAGAAATTTGTTTTAGTCGGAGATCAAAATGTCGATTTTTCATCTGATAACATTCTGAGACGGCGAGTAGACGAAATCCTTCGAAGCTACATGTGCGAAAATTGTATCTCGTTTCCGACCCGTGTGACAGCGCACAGTGCAACTAGCATTGACTGCGCGCTGGCGCCGCGCGGGTGGCGGGGCGTCGCGGCCGCGCCGCTCGACACCCCCATCAGCGACCACAGCGCCCAGCTGATCACCTTGCCCACGGGCCAGCCAACTAAACACATAAACGCTAACTCATACATCCAAAAGCGACTATATACAGACCAATCATTATTAACATTTTATATTGACATCGAGAATTATAATTGGAATTTTATTTTTGACAAAATGCTCTCTATTGACAACAAATTTAATAAATTGTTTAATATTCTAAGATATTATATTGATATCCATTTTCCGAAAAAAAACATATTGATTAAGAAGCGTAAACAGGTCCCATGGCTGACAGAAACACTATCGAATCTTATTGTTAACTACAATGACCTGACTGAAATGAAACGTCAGTATCCGGAACTTGAAACACTTTCGGACTGCATTACGCATCAGGCGGATCGTATAAAATCCGAAACCTTGTCAGCACGACGAGAGTATTATGGAAGCCGTATCGCCGAGAGTAAAAACCCTTCGAAGGAAATGTGGCGAGTTGTCAACCAAGAAGCGTCCACAAAACAGTCGCAACACAATATCACACTCAAGGATGACAACGGGAGAAACATACCACCTCAACAAGTGCCGGAACACTTGAACCAACACTTTCTCACTGTAGCTTCGAAGTTTAAATTAAACACTAATAAAGCGGACTCTGTACAGTACCTAAAACAATATTTACATAACACAACCACACCCGACTTAGTATTACCGACTATCACGTTAACGGATCTAAATCGTACGTTGCGGTCCATGATTAAAAAAAATACAACCTTAGATATTTATGACATCTCACTGAACATACTCGAGTGTATTTGGCCAGTCGTTGCAGGGCTACTCGTAGAACTCATAAACACCATGTTCACTTGCGGAGTATACCCTAGCGTACTAAAATCCACACGAGTATGTCCAGTATATAAGGGAAAAGGCGAAAATGCTCTGTAGATAACTACAGACCAATTACAATTGTGCCAAATATTTCCAAAATTGTTGAGTCGATATTATCTACCACTCTAATGCACCATCTAGAATCAAATGACTTACTGACAGACAGACAATTTGCATACAGAAAAAATAGGTCCACAACAACAGCTGCATATCAGATATACGACACAATAACAACCGCGTTGGATACAAGGGAAAAGGTAGCAGGGGTATTCTGCGATTTATCGAAAGCGTTCGATGTAATAAGTCATGAACTGTTATTGGAAAAGATTCGTCACTACGGAATCACAAATGGAGTTCATGACTTATTTGCATCGTTCCTTCATGATAGAAAGCAGACGGTAGAGGTGACAATGGAGGTGTCGGGTGGAAACATCAAAAGCACAAAATCCGAGGCAGGCGTATTAAAACAAGGAATACCCCAAGGTTCGGCGCTCGGAAATACCCTGTTTTTGATGTTTGTAAACGATCTACCTACCTCTGTGCCCGAAGGAAAGATGGTGCTGTTTGCTGATGACACCACCGTGATAGTAACCGCACACACGTATCCACAGCTTGAAAATAACATATCAAAGGCATACGGCCAACTTCACGAGTGGTTCTCGGCAAACGGTCTCATACTGAATACCTCTAAATCTAATGTCATGTTATTTTCAGCTGGACACACCACACACATGCCACTGATACAGAGTCCGATACCGAAATGCGACTCGTGCCGGTTCCTTGGATTCACAATTGATGCCAAGTTGAATTGGAAGGAGCACGTAGACAATTTGTGTAACAGGTTAGGAGGCGCCATATTTGCACTGCGCAAGCTGAAACCAATTGTCTCAAATAGTGCGTTGACGCAAATATACTACGCGTACTTTTTTTCAATAATTAATTATGGTATCATTTTGTACGGTAATTCAACTCACTCTGACCGATTATTTATACTGCAAAAACGGGCCGTACGAATATTGGCAGGCGTGAATCCGAGGTACTCGTGCAGAGAACTTTTCAAATAACTTAATATAATGACCTATTACTCGCTATACTTATACGAGATCATAATGTTTACGCGTAAAAATATTCACTTATTTAAACGGTCGAATATGGCAGGCAGAATAACCCGTCAGACGGGGCGACTACTGCCCGTGCCGCGGCGACTAGCGTTACTCGATAAGAGCCCGCGAGTAATAGGTCCGTCGCTGTATGAACGTCTACCCGCCGAAATCAGAAATGAAACATCACACGACATGTTCGAAAATCGATTAAAAAAATTCTTTTTGATGAATTCAATGTATTCCGTAAGCGAATACATTGAAAATTATACGTATTAAAATATATTTATTATTATACATAATATTGACATTGTTGAAATCTAGTTAAGACATTTTAATTTTAAATTGAATATATTGTAATTTTATTGTTTTTTATACACTTGACGATCTTTTTGTGAATTTAATTATGCATTGATATTTGGAATTTGTTTTATTATTATTATTTTATATACATTTGACGATCTTTTTGTGAATTTAATTAGGTATGCATTGATGTTTAGAATTTGTTTTATTATTATTATTTTATATACATTTTGACGATCTTTTTGTGAATTTGTGCTATTTGTTAACAAATGACATGTAATTTTCATTAAGAAATAAATTAATCTATCTATCTATCTATCTATCTATATTCTGATAGCCCATGACGTGAGGAATCTAAAAAAAATTTTTTGACGTCAAGGTTTGGACCACTCTGTATAAGCCTACAGAAAAACGACGCCGCTTGTAAGTTAGGATCAAAAAGTAGCACGCTCTTTTTGACACAACCATGATATTGTTGTTGTACTTCAAACTTAAACAGTTTCCTTTAATCGGTATTGGCAACATATTTGCCGTCATACAAAAAACAATACGCAAATCAATTGACAAATTCGTAAGGTTCGAATTTAAATGCTTTAACAGAGCTGTCAAATGGGAAAAACGTTAAATACACGCATGTTCGCAGGAGGTGCGGACTGAGATCACATTCGACTTCCACCGACTAGGAGTATTACTGCTCCGGGCAGCTGTCCACGATGGAACAGTTGTCGCCAAGAAGATTGCTACTGCGACTGTCAGCGAAGCGAGGATACAGGCCACCGTTGGTAAGTTTTATACTCTGGTCAACCAGACGTCGGTGAAAAAGTGGTAAATTTAAATTTGCTACGGGGAGCCAACTTTTGCTGCTTGATGAAGCTGGTTGACCTGATAATTCTTTTCCATTCCTTTACCTTTTCAGAAAACATACGAAGGTCACAAGGTCTTAACGTCATGATCAAAACAAGCATTTTTACACGAAAACCCTTTCATTTTGGTTTAAGTCTTCATTTGCTAAGATAATTTTGGTAATTGTTCCTCCTTTTAAAATAATACGCAAGGACGAGAAGGATTTTGATGGTTGGGAATTTTGGATTCTTCTTATCCCTGCATAGATTTTAGGACGTCGGACTCATTGTAATTTTTTTATTCTATATTAATCCTTGGCTTGCCGTGTGGTGACGGCAGTAGGTAAGAATATATTTGTCACCACTCCAACCTCTTCCCGGAGTTGTCGTTAGAATCAACGAAGGAATTTAAAAGTCATTGACCATTTATTTAATCAAGGTTGACATTGGGTAGCAGCGTCATAAAAATGGACACACTACTGCGATAATCAACCCGCTTGCCCAGCGTTGCGATTGTGGGCATTACCCTAGTCCTTACGCTTAGATAGTTAATAGGCTTACCTCCAACAGTGGAACTAAGTGACCTGGTGATGTGATATTCTTGACTTGTCTTACAGTGTATTCATCCTTACTTGTCTTATCATGTAAACAAACCACAGACCAAGTAAAACGAACAAAACGTCAACGATGATCAAAAGACAATCACTAGTGATTAGAAATGTCGATATAATGAAATGTCAGCGATAATTTCACTGCTTAGGTACGTAAATAGAGGATTATCGATTTTACATCGTCTGTCAGGAAGAGAATTAATTCGTATAAGATTATATCAAAAACTATGGTTAAATTTCGAGGATTTTTCTCTGTCGCTCCAACGAAGGCGCCACTAGTCATGAGAAAAATCACATGAAGTGCACCCGTAACGAACAACGTGAAGCGAAGTAGCGAAACGAATGACGTTTGACGTGAAGATTTTATTCAATATTCAATAGACTACTAAGCACTGCCAGTCTTTGAATAAAATAAATATTGAAATCAATTACAAAAACCGGCCAAGAGCATGTCGGGCCATGCTCAGTGTAGGGTTTCGAAGTTATTCAAAAACGGCTGGGCCGATTATGTTCGAAATAGTTTTATTCCAGCCCACTATTCATGATTTTTTTTGGACCTTTGGATCAAAAGTTAGAGGGGGGGGGGACAATTTTTTTTTCATCTGGAGCGATTATCTCCGAAAATATTGACTTTAGAAAAAAACTTTCTTAAAAGCCCTTTTTCTTTTTAAGAGACCTATTCAATGATACCCCACACTATACGATTACAGCAAATAAAAAAATCACCCCACATCACCAATTGGAGGGGGAGGTACCCGAAATTTTTTTTTTACTTTTTATTGTATCACTTTGTTGGCATGATCAATATGTATACCTGTACCAAATTTCAGATTTATAGTATTAACGGCCACTGAGCTAAGTATGCTGCGGAAAGACGGACATAGCGAAACTATAAGTATGGGTTCCGTTGTTGCCATTTTTGCTACGAAACCCTAATAAATTTTGATAAATTACTGCAATTTATTTTAATTGCATTTTCCTCGAGTTGTATTTTAAGTATTAATATCGATATATTGACATGCAAACATTATGGTACATAGACAATCTAGACATCGCAATGTCACATCAATGTCAGATGTTTTTAAAGTTATCCGACCGTAACAGCATTTATTGACGAAAATCCTTACAGAAATGATATTTTTCAGTGCTTTTTTGAGTGATTATATTACTTTGCGAGTTTAATTAAGTATGCAACAACATTTGACGTGATGATTAATGTGTAATTGCAGAGAAAATTGTGATAATGTTTTCAAAAAGTGTTTGTTTACACATGATAAGACATGTAAGGATGAATGCACCTTACGACGGAGCATTGAGATTCATCTTTCTTCTTCCTTTTGAGCCTTTTTCGACAATTTCCGTGTAGGCCTCCTTCAATGCTTATCATTCTCTCCGGCACCGAGCCATTGGTGCAAACGTCTGCTTGAGTGGAAGCCATGGAGAGGGAAGCGCCCGCAAGGACGACCACAAATGCACTGGAAGAATAACGTGAAGAGGATCGCGGGCGTAAATTAGATGCATGTGGCTCGGAGCATTGAGATTAAAGCTTCCGATTTCCAAATTTTCTTGGATGAAATCCTTTCGCGCTATTTTTTTTTTATTTCACCGTGTTTTCCACTGACTTGCAAAAATGCAGTGACCTGAGGGCGTAGCCACGTTGCCAATCGCTGACTCTCAGTAGCGTATCGTAGTTTTTTCTCCCTGTCTATGACAATCTTCTTCTTCTTATTAGTTTTTTTTTTATATGAAATAGGCTTACTCATGGCCACAGACTAGCCAAGGGCAGAGACGTGACCTACGATGGAGTGAGTTTGCCCAGAAGGTGCCTATTCACCCTTGACTTGAAGGTTGACGGGTTATATGATCTTGGAAATATAGACGCCGGCAGGGAATTCCACTCCTTGGCAGTACGCATAAGGAAAGAAGACGCAAAGCGCTTTGTACGAACAAATGGAATATCTACCAAGTAAGGGTGGAACCCTGCTACAAAGGTTATCTAGTTTCGTTTACGCTTCACGATTCACAATTTAGCTTTAGCGATTGGCATCTTGAGATCTTGACTAAGCACAATGTTCTTCACAGACGCGTCCCGCGTGGAAGTAGACGGGTCCCTCGGCGGCGTGCAGGTGGTGTCTCTCTGCGAGGGCGCCGGGCTCCACACTCGCGTGCTCAGCGCCGGCCGCGCCCCCGCCCCCCCCACCCCCGCCGCCGCGCCCGACCAGCGCGCGCTGCTGTTCACCATCACCCGCCGCGTCACCGCCGACGGTGAGACACTAATACAATGTCATCGTTTCCTTAAAATTTAAATAATCCTTACTGCTATGAAAACATTTATCCCGCAGCCATTTTATTAAATATCGTTTGAACAATTCCCCTTTTCTCCTATTAGTCCGTGGGCTAGTCGGCCTGAAATTAGAAAACGGTATAATTTGGGGGGTACCAAGTGTCCTTTTTACAGTAGTTAGACATATTCATAAGGATGTTAAAAAAGTATGATAGACATCTCAAAGTGGTAGCTAATAGGCATACGGGCTATTTCAAGATTTCGGTTGTATGACAGGTATGGTTAAAATTAGGAGGTACAAATTTTCCTTTTCACGGCTGTTAGGTAAGCTTATAAAAATGTCAAATATGCAAGATTGCCATTTATAAGTGCTACCTAACAAAAATGGGAGCCAATCAAAGATGGTGGATCTCAAGTTTTACAAAATCAAGTATATCTCGAGAACGATTCAATATATCTAATTACTCTCTTGAACAAAATTAAAGACATATCTGTAAGCTTCATATTTTGCATATACACCATTTTGCTAAAACCAACCAATAATTAATTATGACCAAATTTATGAAAATTTCGCGATTTTAATTTTTTTTGTGTCGTGTTTTTACATAGGAGTCATAACGCTAGAACAATTAAATATTTTTTTAAAGATACTGTATTTAATAAGCTTTAATTTGATGTATATAACTTGTTGGCGGCATTAAAAAAAAGACCCATAAAAAATATTTAAATGAATTGTAGTCATAATCCACCGTATACTTAGTGATTTAAGAGGCGGTTTTTTATATTTTTCAATCTTGGTTATTTGAAATAAGCACTATTATTGTTGCACGTTATTATAGTGGCACTTCCATTGCCTCTTAAATCATTAAGTATACGGTGGATTATGACTACAATTCATTTAAATATTTTTTATGGGTCTTTTTTTTAATACCGCCAACAAGTTACATACATCAAATTAAAGCTTATTAAATACACTATCTTTAAAAAAATATTTAATTTTTCTAGCGTCATGACTACTATGTAAAAACACGACACAAAAAAAATCAAAATCACGAAATTTTCATAAATTTGGTCATAATTAAATATTGGTTGGTTTTAGCAATATGGTATATACGCAAAATATGAAGCTTACAGATATGCCTTTAATTTTGTTCAAGAGAGTAATTAGATATATTTAATAGTTCTCGAGATATACTTGATTTTGTAAAACTTGAGATCCACCATCTTTGATTGGCCCCCATTTTTGTTAGGTAGCACTTGTAAATGGCAATCTTGCATTTTTGACGTTTTTATAAGCTTACCTAACAGCCGGGAAAAGGAAAATTTGTACCTCCTAATTTTAACCATAGCTGTCATACAACGGAAATCTTGAAATAGCCCGTATGCCTATTAGCTACCACTTTGAGATGTCTATCATACTTTTTTAACATCCTTATGAATATGTCTAACTACTGTAAAAAGGACACTTGGTACCCCCAAATTATACCGTTTTCTCATTTCAGACCGGCTAGCCCACGGACTATATATATGAATTACGGCAGTCACACTGTAGTTCATAAACGCCCAGGTTTACTTTTTGTTCACTCCCCCGAGATATGTCATAACCTCATAACGTCATCTTAGTGGAACTCAAATCGAGTAAACTACTAACATTTTTGCCCAATAGATCGAAATCCTATACTAATCGCCCTATTCTTGATACAGGCATAGAAGCTTCCGTGTCCGTCCACGTGGCCAGCGTGTGGGTGACGCACTCGAGTGCCTTACTCAGGGAGCTGCGCTCCTGCCTCACCGAGTTCAAGCAATACCTCGCCAACCTGGCGCGCTCCATCCGCGCCGCCGCTCATGACATGGCCGTCGGTTTCGTGGCCAGGTATGTCACCACTACAGGTGTCCACACGCGAGAACCTTACTCCAGGAGCTGCTTCGTCGAGTTCCGGCAATACCTTGCCAACCTGGCAACCCGGATGACTAAACAAACTTGCGTTTGTATCCTGGATATTGGAAAATCTTTATTTAATCGCTTCCGTTAAAAATCGCTGCAAAGTTCCAAGCAACGCTTTGGACTCTAATATCTTACCTCCTTATTCATATACGTCTCCTAATAAGCCGAGAATTATTGTTTGTCCCTTTCGGTCTTAACCACTGAAAATCAAAGCAGGTGACAGGTTATATAATTATTGATAAGATGGTAAGAACAAAAGATACTTATCGGCTTACTAAATTAGAACACTACTGACAAAGAGGTTACATATTTGTGAATACTTATTGCCTTTATTACTACGTTTTGAAAAATAAAAAATCTCACAACTTTAACCCTTCGATAAGGATCCGTACAATAGATATTGAACTTAAATCAATTCGTAATTTTAAATTCAAAATCCATTGTACTGATCCTTAGCAACCACTGGCAACACGAAGGGTTAAGCCAACTCGTATTTTTTTTCGGTTCATATTTTTTGCGCTAGAATGAACATTATCATATTCAAGATACTCTTTCAGAGGCGATTCGCTATACGCAAACCCAAAGATATCGTCCTCGATGGAGGGCGTATCGCCACGCCGCCGCACCACCAGCTTAGGCTGTTCTATAGACGAGCCTGCAGAAGAAATTAACCTCACGTGAGTACCTTAATCATAATTGTACGTTATGCAAAAGGGATCCACATTCCTATTTCCTGCTAATTAAAACCTTAAATCAAAACCAACAAGTCAATATTTCAAATGATAAATTCGCGGGGATTTGTTTCTTTTTGCGTACTTACGGCGAATTTAGCTGTGCTCGGCCAAAGGGTTTAGCAGCTTTACCGAACAAGAGGTGCCTTTCCCCACGGATGAGGTCAATATTTTAGGTGGTGTACTAGCAGGACCTAAGAATACTCCATGCTTAATATCAGCTCTAGATCTTCTTTTGTTTCAGAGTTATTCAAGATAATGTAAAATATACAGGGTGCCGTTGAAAGTGGCATATTTCGTAAACTGTTCAAGTTAGATCAACCAAACAAAATTGTGTTTGATAACAATAAAATAAACTACAAAATGCATATTTTTAACCTGCATCTTGTCCTTATTTTTCATAATAAAAAAAAAATTCTTGTTTTTTTTTTCATATTTTTTTTTATTTAACGCGGAGGTACACCTACAAAAAAAATATGCATACATTGCCACTAATGTCCACTGTATACATAAATAAAAATATTTCCGTAAATCATCGTGCGTCATGCTAAAAAAATTTTTTTTTTAGAAGTAGTCGTTACTGGCATACAAATAAAGTACCAGTGCAGTGTGAACATAAGTTAGTGTGTAGGTATACAATCTCTCGACACTTACCGCACAAAATATCATTGACGTAAATTGACTTATACCAAAAAAGTTAAATCGGTGTAATACAAAAAAAAATTTTTTTTTGCTAAACCAGTTAAAAAACCATGAGTTCAAAAAAACTTTTTAGCTCATTTAGTTTTATGTCCACTGAACTACCAATATGTTTAATCATTAATAAGGTACAATGTTGTGATACCTAGATACATCCCTCATAGGTCGTAACTTTAACATACTGTTTCTCCTTAATGGATAACTTTAAAACACTGGGACCTTTTGCGAATAACTAGAGGCAGTCAGAGGAGTCTTCCATTTGATTTTTTGCTCCTGTTACAGGCCACACCCTGTATAAATCAGCCTCTTGTCCAGTTTGTATGCATTTTTTCTTTCCACATATATTTTTTAACGTTTTTTCACAAGACTTACACTTATTTTTTTCCATTTTCCTACAGAAAATGCAACAAATCAAATGCAGAAAACAATACTATGTGTCAAATGTTTATCTCTCTTTTATAAAGCAAATGTACTAATAAGTCAATTTACGTCAATGATATTTTGTGCGGTAAGTGTCGAGAGATTGTATACCTACACACTAACTTATGTTCACACTGCACTGGTACTTTATTTGTATGCCAGTAACGACTACTTCTGAAAAAAATTTTTTTTTTGGCATGACGCACGATGATTTACGGAAATATTTTTATTTATGTATACAGTGGACATTAGTGGCTATGTATGCATATTTTTTTTGTAGGTGTACCTCCGCGTGAAATAAAAAAAATATGGAAAAAAAAACAAGAAACCTTTTTTTATTATGAAAAATAAGGACAAGATGCAGGTTAAAAATATGCATTTTGTAGTTTATTTTATTGTTATCAAACACAATTTTGTTTGGTTGATCTAACTTGAACAGTTTACGAAATATGCCACTTTCAACGGCACCCTGTATATTTTACATTATTTTGAATAACTCTGAAACAAAAGAAGATCTAGAGCTGATATTAAGCATGGAGTATTCTTAGGTCCTGCTAGTACACCACCTAAAATATTGACCTCATCCGTGGGGAAAGGCACCACTTGTTCGGTAAGGCTGCTAAACCCTTTACTGGGTTCGTTTCGTGCTGTGTGCAAATTCTATTTCAGATTGTTTAGTTACCAACGTTTTGGCAGCCGTGCCATTTAGATATCTGTGCGTGTAAAACTACCTATACATTTGATTGAGTAGGCCCGTGGCACAAGGATCAAAATCTTTGATATATTCTTGGACCTCACTGTACGTTTCTCTTTAGAATTTTCTTGCCCATAGCACAGGGATTTCATCAGTAATGATTATGTAGTGATAGAGTGGGATTAATTTTTATCGTGATATTTTTTCTGGGAGAGTAAACATAGCGCTGAAGTCCCCAGTAAAAATACATTGCTCATTTAAATTAAGTGCTCATTATTAGTTTGCCTCTAACTGTATTTTTGTTTTGTATATACTTTTATGTTATATCAAGGGTTAGCTTGGAAGAGATCCCTGTCAGGGATAAGTTCGCCTTTGTACATATTCTTGAATTTACTGTTGTTTTGTTTTTACTCCCTGTAAACTTGTTTATGTGCAATAAAGTTATATATACAGGGCGTGCCAAAGTCATGAGACATGAAGGGCCTACCTTAAATATCGTAGATAGTGTATTTTGCTGAAAGAAGACTTTATGTTATTTTTAAAATTTAGTAATTCTGCATAAAAATACTTGCTCCACCCGGAAATCGAACCGATTATTCGACAATTTTTTTTTCGAATTTTGAACCAAACTTTTTGGTTATTCTTTTAGTTTTAGATACTATGTCTCTTAAGGAAAATTGATATTTTTTATCTATTATTACGAAATTTTTTTTTTGTTTTAATGTAGACCAATGCCTAGAAAAAGCAAATTTTTTTGTTTTTTTTTTTTAATTCAGTATTATTTAATTTTCGAAATAAAATAGAGTCTTCTTTCAGCAAAATATCCTATCTACGATATTTAAGGTACTTCCCCTTCATGTCCCATAACTTTGGGACGCCCTGTATACATACATACATTGTTCGAATGTGTATTGAATCGTCAAATTAATAGACGTATCTTTTATATAGTCGCGTTAAATTAAAACATAATTGTATCGTGGCTTTCAAAAAATAATCTGTCAACGACCTTACGACTAATAGCGAACGTATGGTATTTTTGATTGACAGCGACATATTTTTATAACAGACTTCAAAAAAGGAGGAGGTTTTCTCTTTTCTTTTTGTATGCATGTTACTCGATATTTCCGAGAATCTTGAACCGATTATCACTTTTTTTATTGAAAGGGTATGTCCTCGAGATGGTCCTGTTGGCACCACGTTGGGGTCTAATGGGATTTTTGAAATCGGTTCATGACGGTTTAATTTTTTTAAGGACATTTCTCCGAGCGTTTCAATCGCTGTGACTTCGGTGGCAGCTTTATCACACGAATCCCCTGAGAGATGTATGAATTTTTATATATCTTGGTAGACGTAGTTGACAACTACCAAGATATCCAAAAAAAATGAGATACCCACGGAAAACGCGTAATAATTTTGCCACCGATGCCACGGTGGTTCAAACGCTCAAAGATCATCATCATCATCTCAGCCATAAGACGTTCACTGCTGAATATAGGCCTACCCTCTACCTCCACATGTACCGGTTAGATGCGACCTGCATCCAGCGTGTCCCGGCGACCTTCATAAGGTCGTCTGTCCACCTTGTGGACGTCCTACGCTGCGTTTGCCTAGCCGTGGTCTCGACCATCTGCTCTGCGTGCAATGTGGCCTGCCCATTGCCACTTCAGCTTGCTAATCCGGAGGATCCGGAGGAGGATGTTTTGTAAATTTTAATGCTATGAGGGTTTTTGATACTTTTTCTGCCGCTATGGGGAGGTGAGATGGCAGCACTGAGCCGACCGTATAACGAACTGTCAAAATAAATACGCGCATTTAATTTTCAACATATTTATAGGTTTATTTATTCTGAAAACCATTACTTTAGTCATATTGTTACCTAAAATAAATGAAAAAAATAGTTCCAAGTCAATTCTCATGAAATTAACAAAGTTATAGTAATTATTTTGAATACCAGTGACTTTGAGCGCCTGTTTTAGAGTTCAATCTTCAGTTCGACGACCATGTATTAGTCGTAATCCATTACAAAATCAATTCTCTTCCAAATAAAATAGAATTTCAATATTTTAGGCCCAGGTGCCTATGAATAGTATGAATCTGACAGCTGTCGAGACCAGGTGCGTACGAAGCGCCGCCTGGTGGCAGAAAAAATATCGAAAACCCTCATTAAACTGTGATTTTAAGGGAGACCCAGGAGAACGCTTAAAGAAATGCCCTTAATTTAGTGTTTTTTTTCTGGCAGAGTAAACATCGAGCTGGAGTCCCCAGTAGTGGTGGTCCCCCGCTCGGCGCTGTCCCCACTCGTGTTCGTGGCGCACCTGGGCCGCATGAGCCTCGCCAACAGACCGCGTCCCCACCGCGCCGCCTACCGCGTCCGCGTCACCGACATCTCTCTCGCGTCCGTGAGTACATTACAGTGTAGTCCCAGCAGTGGGGGTCCCCCGCTCGGCTGTCCCCACTCGTGTTCGTGGCGCACCTGGGCCGCATGAGCCTCGCCAACAGACCGCGTCCCCACCGCGCCGCCTACCGCGTCCGCGTCACCGACATCTCTCTCGCGTCCGTGAGTACATTACAGTGTAGTCCCAGCAGTGGGGGTCCCCCGCTCGGCTGTCCCCACTCGTGTTCGTGGCGCACCTGGGCCGCATGAGCCTCGCCAACAGACCGCGTCCCCACCGCGCCGCCTACCGCGTCCGCGTCACCGACATCTCTCTCGCGTCCGTGAGTACATTACAGTCCTAGCTGTTTGATTTGACATTAGGAAACGAGGCTGTGAGCGAGGTTGTGGGCGAGTTCGTCGCTGTTTTTCGTTAGAGAATACGAAGTTCGTACATTAAACGTCAAACTCTCGACGCAGTGTAATCCCAGCTCACGCCGCATTCGTCGCCGAGCGCTAGTGTCGTTTAAAGTACATTAGTGAATATAATTTTTAGGCTCCACGCTGCCGCAGCGCTGACACAGCGCTAACAGCAAGGCAGTTTCCTTAGTGAATAACACTGTAGTGCAATGTAAGGTAGTACCTATTTCCCCAGTCATCGTGACGCCAGCGGATGTTCAAGCACTGGCGTCGTTATCTACAATGGGTCTGCGTCGGGTTTGGATGGCTTACGTCCGCAGCACTTGAAAGAGCGTCATCCGCAGCGGGTAGCAATGATCTCCGGCTACTGGATTCGCTGTCGAATTTATGTAACTTCTTTTAATTGAATCCGTTGAGTACTTGTATGGAGCGTCTCTTTGTGCCCTTGTGAAAAAGGCCGGAAGTATAAGGCCAATAGCTGTAGGTTGTACAATACGTCGTCTTGTTTCTAAACTGTGTTGTCGAGCCGTGAGAGATCAGATAGCACCACCTGCAGCCAGTTCAAGTGGGTTTCGGGACCACTCGTGGGTGTAAGGGAGGGGATGAATACTGTTGTTGTTAAGCTAGATATCCTAAATGTGTTGTAATGACGAAGCCAGATATTGCCATTGGTGTGTATAACGAAGCTTGTTGCTGATTCCGTTTTGTAGCATCTTGACGAAGCCTGCGGCGGATTTATTATGTGTAAATTGAAATCTTTATTTATTATTTTATTTTATTGAGATCTTGTTATACACTTAAATAAACTCTTAATTAGATAAGGACAACCTTTCGACAAATAGGCTGTTCTACTACATACTAATGCCATTTCGTTTGAAACTGCTCCAAATATTTAAAAACAAACTGTCAGACGCTATTAAACTTACCATATTTTATTATATCTCAGGTGGACGTGAGCTCCAAACTGAAGCAAACTACACTCAGCGCAGAAAGCATGCCGTCCATCTACGACGCGGGCGGCGGCAAGCCTGTGTTACATAACACGGCCCTACAACTCGCCGTGCACTATGGACATCTTGAGCCGAACGCAGAGCCGCAGGTAACCCACAGGTCACCAGACTAGAGGTGACACAGCGACAGTCCGTCCATCTACGACGCAAGCCTGTGTTACACAACACGGCCCTACAACTCGCCGTGCACTATGGACATCTTGAGCCGAACGCAGAGCCGCAGGTAACCCACAGGTCACCAGACTAGAGGTGACACAGCGACAGTCCATCTACGACAAGCCTGTGCTACACAACACGGCCCTACAACTCGCCGTGCACTATGGACATCTTGAGCCGAACGCAGAGCCCCAGGTAACCCACAGGTCACCAGACTAGAGGTGACACAGCGACAGTCCATCTACGACAAGCCTGTGCTACACAACACGGCCCTACAACTCGCCGTGCACTATGGACATCTTGAGCCGAACGCAGAGCCGCAGGTAACCCACAGGTCACCAGACTAGAGGTGACACAGCGACAGTCCGTCCATCTACGACGCAAGCCTGTGTTACACAACACGGCACTACAACTCGCCGTGCACTATGGACATCTTGAGCCGAACGCAGAGCCGCAGGTAACCCACAGGTCACCAGACTAGAGGTGACACAGCGACAGTCCGTCCATCTACGACGCAAGCCTGTGTTACACAACACGGCACTACAACTCGCCGTGCACTATGGACATCTTGAGCCGAACGCAGAGCCGCAGGTAACCCACAGGTCACCAGACTAGAGGTGACACAGCGACAGTCCGTCTACGACGCAAGCCTGTGTTACACAACACGGCGCTACAACTCGCCGTGCACTATGGACACCTCGAGCCGAACGCAGAGCAGCAGGCGAATAGTATTTTATTCTTTGGATCTCTATCCAAAGAAGTCGGCCTACTTGGGCAATTTGCTCCATGCATTGATTTTGCATACAGAAATGGTATTAGCGCAAACGTTTCTACGTAATGGTGCTAGTAAGTCATGGTTTCTGGGATGGAATCATCTAACATTGTATTGTATTGTGATTGTGTGTTTGAGAGATTATAACATTTGATTATAAAATAATGTGTACCAATCGTAAGTAGAATCTAAAAAAAATGTAAATAAATATGTCTGACTTTCCATAGTAGGGACAAGCAAGTTTGACGTTTTCATCATATATCGTGGAACATGTTCCACCGATGTTGTATCTGCAAGTGGTAGGTGCTGGACCGTTGAATGAAAAGTCAAAAAGTGTACTTAAACTGATAGTTTTATTGGAACTTCAACTTAACACAAAGTCAAGGTTTTTTCGAGCGCAGTTATAAACTGTCTGCGGCCGCCATTAACAAGAATAAACCAGGTGAACTTTAATGAAATTTCAAAGTACTTTATTTTCTATACCCTTAATAACTAAATAGTTGCCTTGCCAACACAAAATAAATAACGTTAGACTAGGTGCGTATCGCTAACAGTATTATCAAACCGCGATTAGAATGGGATTTGAAAGTACTCTTGACACAACAGTGTATAAGTCAATCTAGGCTACATTCATAGTTATATTCATATATTCATAGTTTTAAGTGCAGAGACTTACACATAATAGATTAATTAATCACTCACTACATCTGTAAACCACTCTTTTCTTGGTAAATGTTGTATCATTTGTTGTGTCAACAGTACTTTCGAATCCCTTTCTGCTATGCTATTCTCTTATTCACACATTCGACGCTGCGTTCGTCAACGAGCTCGACGTCGAGACAGCCTTGTCTAAAATCCTAGCTGTTTGATTTGACATTAGGAATCGAGGCTGTGAGCGAGGTTGTGGGCGAGTTTGTCGCTATTTTTCGTTAGAGAATACGAAGTTCGTACATTAAACGTCAAACTCTCGATGCAGTGTAGTTCCAGCTCACGCCGCATTCGTCGCCGTAAGTGCTCGGCCGTAAGTGTCGTTTAAAGTACATTAGTGAATACCATTTTTAGGCACGACGCTGCCGCAGCGCTGACATCAAGGCGGTTTCCTTAGTGAATAACACTGCTGATTCCGGTTTGATAATATAATTTGTGTTGCAGTGCGAAGTAACCGGTCAAGTGGTGGGCGGTCTCCACGTGTCAGCGCGTCGTGAACAATACGAGCAGCTACTGGACACCATCCGGTACCTGAGCGCCGCCGACGATGCTGCGCCGGCGCCGATGCCAACCCACCAGTACCATCAGGTATCTATCAATATACAGGGTGGCCCATTCGAATCGGTCAGTATGGAAAAGTCTGAAACTATAAGGCATACGAAGATTTGTTCTTAGGAACTATGTCACCGATTTTGATAAAAAGAAAAACTGCATTCATACATTTGAAAAAAAAACTGTACCCAGCTAGGGAATCGAACCCGGTTGTTTTGAAAAGAAATCTTACAATATTTTTATTTAGATATCGTTTTTGTAGGTCTTAAGCTGTAAATGTCTCTAAGAAACATGATGTCTAAAATGAAAGGAATTCATTGTTTTCATATACTTAAATTTATTTTACTAGGTGTTTGTTGTGTAAATCTTAAGAATTTTTTTTTTATATATTTATCAACGTAGTTTTCATTATATTTAAAATCGATGACATGGTTCCTAAGAACAAATATTCGTATGTCTTATAGTTTCAGAGTTTCCCATACTGACCGATTTGAATGGGCCACCCGGTATATCTATCATACTCGGTCCTCAGCTCTCCGCATCCAAACACTTCCCACCACTTTAGATCGTCGGTCCATCTGGCGGGAGGGCAGCCCCCCGGGCGAGTCGTTCGCGGTCTCCACTCCAAGACTCGTCTGCTCCATCGGCCATCGGCTTTCGACAAACATGTCCCGCCCACTGCCACTTCAGTTTGCTTACCCTCGTTGCTATGTCGGTGACCTTGGTTCTCCGACGGATATCCTGATTCCGGATTTTGTCCTTCAGAGAAACTCCGAGCATAGCCCTCTCCGTAGCTCGCTGAGTAACTTGGAGTTCGAGATCTTTTGTAAGAGTCCACGTTTCAGCCCTGTAAGTGAGGACCGGTAGGTCGCACTGGTCGAAGACCCTGGACTTAAGGCACTGAGGCAGTGACGACTCGAAGATGTGACGAAGCTTCCCATATGCTGCTCAGCCCAGCTACATTCTTTTGTTCGCTTATGGGATTTGTTTTGTCTTGACCTGGATTTGGACGGCCATCGTAGCGGTTGTATACAAACATTTCATCATCTCGCTATATCGCCAATCGACTTAGCATCGCTGAAGGGACCCGAGAACAGCCCAGGTTTCGATAGAGTCGAAGGTTTTTTCGAAAGGTCAAATCTATCAATTATCATCAGCTTATTATACCGGGTGTCTCTAGATTATGGGACATGAAGGGAAAGTACTCTAAAAAATTTTTATACACTGGTTTAGTAAAAAGAGACATTTTCTTATTTTTAATAGCGAGCAATACTGCATTCATAGATTTTGTGTGAAAAGCAACAATTTTTAAACGGTTTTTAGAGGTATGAACGGCAACACATATTCTTGCAATTTTTAATTAATTTTAGTCATTTTATCATTTGATGACGAGAAAAGGCCGGACGGGATGACCCTCGTACCCTGGAAGATTGGACGGCCGCTAATTTGGGATGCCACCTGCGTGGATACCCTGGCGCCATCCCATCTTCCGGGAACGACAAACAGAGCTGGTGCCGCCGCTGATGGGGCGGAATACTTCAAGCGACGCAAATATGCAGTTATCGATTCTGGCTATATGTTTGAGCCGTTTGGGGTGGAAACCCTCGGGCCGTGGGGACGTGGTGCTCACAGCATTTACAAAGCTCTCAAAGCGCCTGGTGGAGGCGACGGGTGACAGGAGGGCTGGTTGTTACCTTGCGCAACGTATTGGCATTGCCGTCCAACGCTGCAATGCCGCTAGCGTTCTTGGCACCCTGCCGCAAGGCATTGAGCTAAATCCCGTGTTTTATTTATAAATTTAATTAAATTTAAACTTTTTGTTGTTTGTCACTGCTATTCCGTACCGGCACCGTATTTTGAACGTTGGTGCGGTCGCACCTTAATTCCCCTTGTGTTTACATGACATGATGTTGTGTGCGTACGAACAAATAAAACATGGAAGCCGCACGCCATACTAAATTGCCTTTCAAAAACGGTCCTGAATTTTAGTTGACAAGTGTCACTCCCTGTTCAATGCATCACGGCAATGAATTTGAATGTCAACCTATAAAAAACTTAAGGCCATATTCTTTGACATCTCAACGCTAGTTTTAAGAGTCATCCAGCCTCCGCTAATACCCGTGACAGGCGCCGTCAATGATGACGTGATACTGTAATACTCATAGTGAAAATATTTACAGTACTACAACTATATGACTAGTGTGAATCGAAACGACATAGTGTAACATAATAATAATATAAGTGATTCATTTATAATCTGGCAAGCTCTAGCAAGCCATGTGTAAAGTAGACGGTAAATTTAGAAAATACACGGATGCAAGACTATCCCATTAAAATTTAATACGAAACTCGTTATAGATCCGCGGTCCTATAATGCGTATCAGGCGTACAATTTCATAAAAAATGATGCAAACATGCTGATTTTCAAAATTGTTGATGGACTGTCCACGAAGAAAGTATATAATTATACCTGATGATCAGGGGTCGAACTAATCATGCAGATGACGCAAAAATAACGTACCTAATTTTGCATTATAGGATAATGCTTTTATTTAAGCTTCCGTGCTGCATATTTCACAAAGTAATATAATAATCGCGAGTAAATCCATTACATTTATACAGGATGAAAGATGTATTGATTGTATTTTGTAGTTACACCCAGGGTATACTTGCTGCTATCATAAAATTTGTGAGGCCTATATTAAAGGGTGTATCATTTATTATAAATACGACTTTACTTGGCCATAATTTTTTATATTACATGTTTATATAAAAACATACATGTGTCTAATTACTGCATTAATAAGGTACAGATTTCATCCTAGAAACTCGACGTAAACCATCTGGATTAGACACAACTAACCCAATCCAAAATCCTGGGGATCCCTTTCTTTCCCATATATTTGTTAATCCGAATTTCGTTAGTCAGAAATTGATATCCATATAATTTACTGATATAAGCATCAATGGTCATAATTTTTGTTAAGTATAACGATTGATATATCTAACATTACTAACCTATAACATTACATACTCTAATTACAAAAGGTATAAAATTGCTGACTATAACATTCAAAGGCCTATCTATCATTTTTTAGAAATATTTTAAGTCATACATTTAAACCTACTACTTAATGGTTCTTACTCATATTGTTTTAATAACTAACCGAATTTTATCCAAAAAATTTAATATTAAATACGAAATTTATAACTTTCCTTAATTTAAATTAAGAAATTTATGGACTATGATGCAACTTAGGAAACTTCCTTACCTACTCGACTCTAAGGCAGGTCAGTGTAGGTACGACGACGAGCGAAGCGAGGAGGAGTGTTAGGTTTAACTGTGACCTTACAGTGCGCCGAGCGAGCGAAGCGAGCGTGCCGCGGCAGCGGCCGGCGAAGCGCCAGGACCGACTTTTAAAATAATACTCTTACTATTTACTTACTAACTAAGTTTATTACTAAATTTATTAAGTGGTGGTGGACAACAAATAATTACAACTTGCGAATACGTATAGACGTTGTAACATTATAATAAGGAAGGTTATTGCTTTTAACATTCTGGAAATGATGCTGTATGGATTTTAAAAGTTATGGGCATCGACTTTTATGACTAACAATAATTATGATATGACCAACATAAAACTGACCACCGATCTATAATATTAATTTTTATGACTTATGACAATATACTTGCCGTGTGGTGACGGCAGTAAGAATACATTTGTCACCACCCCAACTCTTCCCATGGGTGTCGTAGGAGTCGACTAACGGACTAAAGTGTTACTGATCATACACTTGACCCGGGTATGTCTGAAAACTACGACCAAGACCACCGGGGGATGGGCAGCAGCATCCCTAAAGTGCGGTGGAGACACTGCGATCGCCAACCCGCATGCCAAGCGTGGCGATTATGGCAACTACCCCCCATGAAAAGACAAACAAGGCCGCGGCCCCGAGGTTCCGGCGACCCCCGGTGCCCTGGTTATGGTAGCGGCCAGGGTGCTAGCGGGGTCAGGGGTGCTAAGAATCTCCGGCAAAGATCCGGCTACCACCACCGACGACCTCTGGCCCTGGTAACGTACAACACACGTACACTGCGGACCGACGAAAAGTTAGTGGAACTGGAGGAAGGATTGAGCAAGTTGCGTTGGGACATTGTGGGATTGTCAGAAGTCCGAAGAGAGGGCGAGGACACGATAATCCTAAGGTCCGGCAACTTGCTCTATTTCCGGGAGGGTGACCAACAGTCCCAGGGAGGTGTCGGGTTCATCGTCCACAAGTCCCTCGTAAACAACGTGGTGAAGATCGAGAGTGTGTCGGCTAGGGTGGCGTACCTTATACTCAGAGTATCTGAGAGATACTCGCTGAAGGTCATACAGGTGTACGCGCCGACTTCGACACACTCCGACGACGAGGTGGAGGCTATGTATGAAGATATCTCAAAAGCCATGCATAGCTCCAGAACCTACTTCACCGTTGTTATGGGGGACTTCAACGCAAAACTGGGCAAGAGAGATGGTGACGAACTGAGGGTGGGGCAATTTGAGGTTGGACGTCGGAACCACCGGCGCCATCTGCTGGCTGGTTTCTTGGAGAAGGAGGGACTCTACATGATGAACTCCTTCTTTAAGAAACGCGAGCACGGAAAATGGACTTGGATGAGTCCCGACGGTGCAACTAAAAACGAGATCGACTTCATCATGTCGACGAAGAGACATATATTCAACGATGTTTCTGTGATCAGTACGGTTAAACCCGGTAGCGATCACCGCCTGGTAAGAGGCACGTTGAATATATGTCCTAAGCTAGAACGCTCGCGACTGATGAAGTCTACGCTCCGTCCTGCACTCCATCTCCAAAACCCCGAGAGCTTTCAGCTGGAACTCCAAAACCGTTTCGATTGCCTAGGCGATGACGTGGACGTATTCAACGACGGGTTTGTGGAAGCTGTCCATAGCGCTGGGTCTAAGTTTTTTAAGGCCCAGCGGACAAATAAGACCAGAAAGCTCTCAGACTCCACTCAGAAGCTAATGGAAAAAAGGAGTGAACTGGTTCTACAATCCTCAGTTGATGCGACTTTATACCGGCAGCTCAACAGACAGATCTCTAAGTCCCTCAAACGCGATATGCGCCAATTCCGTACCAAGTGTATAGAAGAAGCCATCGAGCGGAACAAGGGCTCTAAAGTTTTTGCAAGGGATCTGTCTGTTGGGCAAAGCCAGCTCGCCAAATTAAAGACTGAGGATGGTAGAATCGTCACATCCAGATCTGAGCTGCTGAGTGAGATAGAGGGTTTTTATGGACAGCTGTACACGTCAACTAGCAGACCCGAAGTTGATCTAGCGGAAGACCTCAGAGCTAGACTGATCCGACACTATACAGAAGACATCCCGGACATCAGCCTGTGCGAGATTAGAATGGCTCTTGAACAGCTCAAAAATAACAAGGCGCCTGGGGAGGACGGAATTACAGCTGAGCTTCTGAAGGCGGGTGGTAAACCGATCCTTACGGCCCTTCAGAAGTTGTTCAATTCCGTCTTACTGGAAGGGAGAACGCCAAAGGCATGGAACAGAGGTGTGGTGGTACTGTTCTTCAAGAAAGGTGACAACGCTTTATTGAAGAACTACCGACCCATCTCACTTCTGAGCCATGTCTATAAGCTGTTTTCAAGAGTCATTACGAATCGTCTTGCACGCAGGCTTGATGACTTCCAGCCTCCCGAACAAGCCGGTTTCCGAAGAGGCTTTAGTACCGTAGACCACATCCATACGCTTCGCCAGGTTATACAGAAGACCGAAGAATATAACCTGCCCCTCTGTTTAGCGTTTGTGGACTACGAGAAAGCCTTCGATTCGATCGAAACATGGGCAGTACTACAGTCTCTCCAACGGTGCCAAGTCGACTACCGCTATATCGAGGTGTTGAAGTGTTTGTACGAGAGCGCCACAATGTCAGTCCGACTCCAAGACCAGAGCTCGAAGCCTATTCTGCTGCAGCGGGGAGTTAGGCAAGGAGATGTCATCTCCCCTAAGCTGTTTACCGCTGCACTGGAGGATGTCTTTAAGACTCTGGACTGGAGAAGGCTGGGTATCAATATAAACGGCGAGTACCTCACTCACCTTCGATTCGCTGATGATATAGTAGTCTTGGCTGAGACCTTGGAAGACTTAAGTACTATGCTCGTTGACCTCAGTAAAGCCTCCGAGCGAGTTGGTCTTAGGATGAACATGGATAAGACGAAAATCATGTCGAATTCCCATGTAGCACCAACTCCCGTAATAATCGGAGACTTTACACTCGAAGTTGTAGACGAATATATATATATTCGTATAGTTACCCTAGAATAGTTACCCTGAATAGTTTACCCTAGGTATATACCTAGGGTAAACTATTCAGTTAGGTAGGTCCAACTTCGAGAAAGAGGTCAATCGTCGAATCCGACTCGGTTGGGCAGCGTTCGGGAAGCTACGACACATATTTTCGTCCAATATTCCGCAGTGTTTGAAGACGAAAGTCTTTAATCAGTGTGTGTTGCCAGTGATGACATACGGTACTGAAACGTGGCCGCTTACAATGGGTCTCATAAGAAGGCTCAAAGTCACCCAAAGGGCAATGGAGAGGGCTATGCTAGGAGTCTCTCTGCGTGATCGGATTAAAAATGAGACCATCCGCAGCAGAACCAAAGTAACCGAAATAGCTCTCCGAATCGCTAAACTGAAGTGGCAGTGGGCGGGGCACATTGCGCGTAGAACCGATGGCCGTTGGGGCGGGAAGGTTCTTGAGTGGCGGCCACGTACCGGAAGGCGTAGCGTGGGTAGGCCCCCCACAAGGTGGACCGATGACCTGGTGAAGGTCGCAGGAGTCCGCTGGATGCGGGTGGCGCAGGACCGGTCATTGTGGCAATCTTTGGGGGAGGCCTGTGTTCAGCAGTGGACGTCTTTCGGCTGATATGATGATGATGACAATATGACTAAAAAAAATTCGGGCCTACAACGTTATTCGCTTCAAAAATCGAACTTCAAACTTTATGGGAACCAATAGAGACCCAAAATCCTGATCTCCTGAGTAATAAAAAAATATTTCGGACAAGTATTTATTACAAGAAAATTTATGGTTTGCGATAAAGACGACATCACACACAAAAAAATCGTACTTTGAAAGACACGCATTCATGTGCTTCGTAATGTCAAACATTTAGATATTGCCATAGCTATTATATTGCCCAAAAAAATGACCTGAATTTGTGAAAGGATACTTTAAAGAGAATATGGTATGTAGTTTACGTGTATTTTGACTTTGACATCTAATATAACTGTCGTGGAGCATTTATATCTACCTGTTCTAACTATGGATCAGGCCCATGGTGTTTCATTAAAGATTTTATGTATGGCTGATTCTTATAGCTGCTTCGCTGTTCTCGCACGCATAAGAAAGTGAAGGGCATCTAAAACGTTGTGTAAAAATCCGATTATATGTAGAACATAAAATCCACCACATTTTATTTGTGTATGCCTGATTGGGGAATCATGAAGACTCCGTTTAGATAATATACTCGGGTAGCATCTTGACCTATTGCTTCTTAAAATAGTACCATGGAGTCGCTGAAATAGTCTTACATTCAGCTGTATAGGTTTGTCCGAAATACGTTTGATAGGCAATATTTTAAGCACGATAAAGCCCCTAAAAGAAACAATTTGGAAAGTAGCCCATACATTACGTACACACCATACACTCAGAACATAGAAACGCAAAATAATACATATTTCAAAAGTTAGACCAGGTTAAACTTGTATTTATAATAAACGATACAGTCTTTAATACTATTTGCGTTTTCCTTGGCTCTATATTTCTGATATATTGTGTTATCTCCAAAATGCATTTGAATGTTGGTTCTATGTTTAGTATGTTTTGATCACAGCACGTACATGTTTTTGTCACGTATCTCCAAAAAGGGTAAATTATAACAATATTCTTGTAAATTCGACATTCAATTGTGTATTTCAAAACATTAGTAAAAGAACGGCATTATGTACTCAACTTACTTATTTCATTTTACGTCAGGTCGAAATCTTCGGAGGGCCATATGTACTGAAAAACGTCGTACGATACACGTGCGGAAACGAAATTCGTAACTCGTGTTGATTTAAAGCACTCCCTTCGGTCGTGCTTTGATTTATCTCCACTCCTTTAGTACTTTATTTTTTTCGCACTTGAATCGAAATGTACTAATTCTCGGTATGTTTCGTAACAATTCGCATTATTTTCCATTCTTTTTTTAATTGATAGAATATTATTAGTAGTATTTTATTGATACTCATGTATGCCTGCGACCACGGGTGTAACGTCAGGATATAATTAAACGTAAGTTTACGCGATTAGGACCCGTTTGTATTTAAAATATGAGTGATAGTCGTGAAAGTTTAAATCAATAAAGTGCGACTGCTTGCAAAACATTTCATAAAATAATTCGAATTCCAAAATAAATTGTGTTTTTAAAATTTTATTGGATGATAACGAACTATTATGGATATAAAATCCTATTTTCAATAGATACGAGTAGGTACCATTCTTAATTATTTCACTATTTTCGTCATGTCAAAAGTGTCATGGTCTTATCACCAGTAGTCATCCTACTGTTTTTATCTATACTGTGTAATATGTTTGTTATTGTTTTGGTTTAATATATTGAATAACATAATTCTATTAATTTAGTCACTCACCACTTATGTTTATTCAGTCTCCGAAGCCCCAGTGATGATAACATTTTTTTATGTGTTATCACACCAATCTTAAAGACAGTTTGGTTGACGACAGCGGTGCGCAAAATTGACGTACGTCCTCCCTCCAACAGGTCCCGATTGGGACTGAAAGATGACAGCAGGAGCGATCCGGGAGAATAATTTCACATATTTTGTAATATGAAATATAATTCTTACAATATTAATGATTTCTTCTTGTTAATCGTTGACACAGACTTTGATGTTTTTTCTGATATATTTTTTTCTTGGTAAAGTTATGTAGTTTCTTAGCAAAATGAGTTTTCATGCAGAGATTAGACCTATGTTTGGGATCGTTTTTTATAGGGCGAAGTTTGTTTAAATACTTAATACTAATCAATGCGCGATAGATCAAGTTCTCAAATGTAACATATATAAGTTTTACTTCATAAGGAAGTAGTATTATTGAGAAAACTGAAAAAAACAAACGGAAATTCTACGCTTACCTCGCCTTAAGCCGCCATTTAAAAATAGTTCTGATTGGTCCATCAAAGTTTTGATTGGCGATATTCGATAAACATTTGTCAAAGATGTTGCGCCGAAATATGTGCGGTGTCACGTAAAGCGCTACACTGTTAAAAATTAGGGAATTTTACAGACGAAAAAATTACAGAATTCTGTAAGATTACATCATTTTCACAGGAAAATTTGTAATTTCACATATTTTTCAACAATTTTAAATTTATTTTTGTAAAATTGATGAAAAATATTTGAAATTACAAATTTTTCTGTGAAAATGATGTAATTTTACATTTTTTCGTCTGTAAAATTTCCTAATTTTTAACAGTGTATGTCCTGCCCATCTTGGCACATGGTTTTGGGGGCATTTTTGAGCTGGCGTTAGACGTCCATGTTATATACGGTCGCAGTGTGCGTATCTTCAACTCTCGTGGAATTACTTATAAAATGCGATGGGACCGGATTAAGCAACTCGTTTCCACAGGAGTCGATGGCATGTCAAGAGATGGAGCCAGCGGTCCCCACACTCCGCCTGGACCCGGCGCTGCGGCTCGCCGTGCTGGCCGTGCCGCCGCCGCCCCCCGCCGCCCCCGCGCCGCACGTGCCGCTCTCCGGTATGTACCCGGCAGTGGGCAGTGTCCCCTGCCCGGCGCTGCGGCTCGCCGTGCTGGCCGTGCCGCCGCCGCCCCCCGCCGCCCCCGCGCCGCACGTGCCGCTCTCCGGTATGTACCC
Organism: Thaumatotibia leucotreta; assembly: GCA_025490895.1. NCBI lineage: Eukaryota > Metazoa > Arthropoda > Insecta > Lepidoptera > Tortricidae > Thaumatotibia > Thaumatotibia leucotreta. The sequence continues at coordinate 94,024 of JALPQI010000951.1, read as the reverse complement.
GGCAGTGGGCAGTGTCCCCTGCCCGGCGCTGCGGCTCGCCGTGCTGGCCGTGCCGCCGCCGCCCCCCGCCGCCCCCGCGCCGCACGTGCCGCTCTCCGGTATGTACCCGGCAGTGGGCAGTGTCCCCTGCCCGGCGCTGCGGCTCGCCGTGCTGGCCGTGCCGCCGCCGCCCCCCGCCGCCCCCGCGCCGCACGTGCCGCTCTCCGGTACGTACCCAAAGTAGCCTTCTTTCAGGACGAATGTCGGTGACTATAAAAGGAGCATTCCATGAAAACATCTACTTTTTGTCGCTTACGACTCGCTATGGTAGCTACCCTAATAAAATATGCTAGCTGCTAGGAAACACTGTCAATCTTAAAGCCTTGATATGTTATTATTATGCCGTAGCTCAGCTTACTAATTTAATTTCTCAAAAGTATTGAAAAGACAGTGTCGCTTACGACATGTTTTCATGGAATGCTCCAAAACACGAGCGAAGGCTATCCGCCATTTTGTAGCAGCGGCCATGTTGGATTTACAATAATACTGAATATACATAATTGTATTGTCACCAGAACCAAAGGGATACACCAAATTTCAGATCAATCAGTTGACAGAAAGAGGGTGAGATTTCAATTACTAAATTTGAACCAAGAAAACAAAGTAAAGCTTAATAAAACCGTTTAAAAAGCCTACATTTCAACATTTGTGTCATACAATATTTTACAATACATTATGCGAGGAAAACCGTATTAACTCGGCCAACCAGGCCTTGCGGAAAAGTAATACAAAAATTCATTCCCGCACACGTGCGGAAAAGTTCTATGCATATACATTGTGAAAGTGTTTTAAACCGGCTTCAAAAAAAACAACGAGGTTCTCAATTCAACTGTTTTATTTTCTCGTTAGTGATTTTCCGCAAAATTTAGTCGGAGTAAAGACAATACACCAAAAGGTCCCACTTAAGACCACTTTAAAGATCAATTTCAGAGTTTTATGATCGCACAATCACATTATTTTTTTAAATAAATAATAAAAAATAAATAAATATCTTTGGGACATCTTACACAAATCATTATTGATAATTAAAAATCACGTAAGATTGCATTAACCATCTAATTTGTCTGTTACCAGTGCACTTCGAGCTGTCATCGTTCACGGTCGAACTGCGCGCCGACTTGGGCCGCGGCGAGCGCAGTCTGGTACAACTCGCGTTCAGGGAGTTCGCCGTGCGAGTGCACAGGCCGAGGCCGCACGAGTCAGACTTACATGTATGTACACTTCGAGCTGTCATCGTTCACTGTGGACCTGCGCGACTTGGGCCCGGCGAGCGCAGTCTGGTACAACTGGCGTTCAGGCAGTTCGCCGTGCGAGTGCACAGGCCGAGGCCGCACGAGTCAGACTTACATGTATGTACGCTAGTACCAAAGTAACCGATGTAAATTATGCTACTGAAATTATAAATATTCGATGTCTTATACCAAAGAAAAAAGACCAAAATCACCATCGTTTGAAAATTTCGAGAAAAAACTTATATTCAAAAATTTATTTAGGTATCATAATTTTGCATGAAACCAGATAATCGTAACCATGGCAATAACAGATAGAAAAAATTTGATTCACCCATGTATGTTCATTTAGTCAGTTAATTTAATTACATTATCTAAGACGTGACACGAACAGTAAATAATATCTGTAATACTTTTTTCTTTCTTTCTTTCAATAAATTTTGAAAAATTTGTATTCGAATATCCTTTCTTGGTTTCTTAATCTGTACCGTGACAGACTAACAAAGAAAGAACGAACGAAAAAGATTTAAATATTATAACTAACGTGAGACTCGAACATATCAAATTATCGAACCGGGTTACTCACGTATTTAAGTCGATCATTGCTCGACATGTTTCCACCCATTAAGAGGACCCTCGTCAGGAGCACCCTCGGGCAAGACCCGACGCGCACTCTTTGACCGAGGGAGCTGCGTGAACCGTGAAACCGGTTTCACTGACGTTTATAACCTTGTTTGTCGGCCTCCGTAGCCTAGTTGGTAGTGACCCTGCCTACGAAGTTGGAGGTTCCGGGTTCGAATCCCGGCGAGGGCATTATTTGTGTATTTATTTATCACAAATATTGGTTCCTTGGTCATGGCTGTGTATGTATTTAAGTATCTATATGTATCTATCTATTATAAATATTGTCGACTGGTACCCACATCACAAGCCTTAATTGAGCTTACCGTGGGACTAGGTCGATTTGTGTAAGGTGTCCCAAGATTATAATTATTTATTTTATAACCTTGCCACGCTTCGTCTCCAGGTATCCCTCCACTCCGTAACCATGGAGGACCTGACCCAGGACCCAGAGTCCAAGCATCGAATGCTTCTAGTATCGCACGCGCCACAAGTGCCCGCGAAGGCTGTCTTCGTGTCTAAATCGTGCCCGGATTTCCGCCGCCATACGCCGCCCCAGCGCTGCGCTTCGCTGCCCAGCGGGCTACACGTGGACCGAAAGGTAAGTGTAGGGTCTGGCGAAGTGTTTTGGGTTGTACAATTGTGCTCTGAAGGAGCATTCCATGAAAACATCTAGTTTTTGTTGCTTACGACTCACTATGGTAGCTACCCTAATAAAATATGCAAGATGCTAGGAAACACTACCAATCTAAAAGCCTAAATATCGTCGGCTGACCACCAAAACTCACTATTAAAACTGTCACTACTCTTAGCAACCTCTTATGTCAGTATTAAATCAGAACTGAGATACGAGATATATTTCAAGTAGATATTTGTTACTTAGTGAGTTTTGCTTCACCCTTCCAAAATAATTCACAAATACCTTGACAGTTTAATCGTTTGGAAGAGTTAATTTGGTCCAACAATATCAAAATGTATCTTCCACAGTACCATCGTACTAAACGCGACAGCAAATGTGGTCCCACCCCGCCCTGCTCGCCTGAGCTCGGCGTCACAGTCGACGCGGAGGCGGGAGCGGAAGCTGAAGCGGAAGAGGAAGAAGGAGCGGGCGACGGGCTCGTCAATGTCACAGTGCGGATAAGGGATCCGCAGCATCCGAACTTTCATGATTTGTATAATCGGGTGAGTACAATTTCCCTTCGGACATTATTCAAATGCGTCGTAGGTCGTGGTAGCTCAGCGTCATAGTAGAGGCTAAGGCGGGAGCGGATGCTGAAGCGGAAGCCGAAGCGGAAGAGTGAGCGGGAGACGGAATCGTCAATGTCACCGTGCGAATAAGGGATTCGCAGCATCCAAACTTTCATGATTTGTATAATCGGGTGAGTACAATTTTCCTTCAAACAGTATCCCTTAAATGCGACACCAAATGCACATCTACGCTGCCTGAGCTCGGCGTCATAGTAGAGGCTAAGGCGGGAGCGGACGCTGAAGCGGAAGCGGAAGAGGGCGCGGGCGACGGGCTCGTCAATGTCACAGTGCGGATAAGGGATCCGCAGCATCCGAACTTTCATGATTTGTATAATCGGGTGAGTACAATTTCCCTTCGTACATTATTCAAATGCTGTCCTACGCCGTCCGAGTACGGTGTCACAGTCGACGCGGAGGCGGGAGCGGAAGCTGAAGCGGAAGAAGAAGAGGGCGCGGGCGACGGGCTCGTCAATGTCACCGTGCGGATAAGGGATCCACAACATCCGAACTTTCATGATTTGTATAATCGGGTGAGTACAATTTCCCTTCGTACATTATTCAAATGCTGTCCTACGCCGTCCGAGTACGGTGTCACAGTCGACGCAGAGGCGGGAGCGGATGCTGAAGCGGAAGAGGAAGAAGGAGCGGGCGACGGGCTCGTCAATGTCACCGTGCGGATAGGGGATCCGCAGCATCCGAACTTTCATGATTTGTATAATCGGGTGAGTACAATTTTCCTTCATACATTCTTCATACTTCACCATGCCAACTGCGACAGCCGCCCGAGCTCGGCATTACGTCGAAACGTCAATATTAGTGTCACCGCAAGATTTAGAGATCCGTAGTATTCGAATTTACACGATTTTGTAATCATACAAGTATTCAGTACAGTCTTTTTTCATACATAACCACTCCGAACGCGATTACAAATGCATCACAGTCGAGGCGCTGGCAGAAGCAGAAGAACGTGTGAGTGAAGGGCACTTTTAGGATATTTCTTAAATACAATGACAAACATCTGTTTCTATCATGATTTTAATAGTAGTTTATGTAACCGAACATAATGAGAGGCTTTAAAACACGAGGCTTTAAATGCCTCATTATGAAACGAGCGTAGCGAGTATATTAATATTTGTTTTGTAGCATCCTATTTGTTGTGAATGCTGGTTATTGCTTAGCGTTCTGGGCGCATTTTAGAACTCTAATGATATGTGCACAGATAAACATTTATGAGACAATCATGTGTTAAACATTCTGCTCTCGCTATTTTCTTACCCCCTTATTCATAAACGTTTGTTAACTTAACAAGCCGCTAATAATTGTTTGTCCCTTTTGCTCTTATGGACACATTGTTAAAACCGAAAGGGACAAACAATTATTAGCGGCTTGTTAAGTTAACAAACGTTTATGAATAAGGGGGTTATTGTCTCATTCTCCCAGGTATCCCGTCACACGCGAGTGCGCTTCAACTGCTTGAAGTTGGTGGTCAGCATCGACAGCTGGGTGGCTGTTCTGGACTTCTTCGGCGTGGCCGGGGACGAAGCAGACGAGATACCGGAGCCTCAGCCGAGTGCAGGCGAGTTTCCTCTTACAATTGTAGGTAGTAGGGGTGAAAGCTGCTTGAAGATGTGTGGTGATGTGATGAACTGCCTAGTGTAAGCGAGTAGCGACCTTATAGTTGTGTACAGTAAGGGCCATAGTTGCCTGAAGTTAGTCAGCATCGACAGCTGGGTGGCCGTTCTGGACTTCTTCGGCGTGGCCGGGGAGGAAGCAGACGAGATACCAGAGCCTCAGCCGAGTGCAGGCGAGTTTCCTCTTACAGTTGTAGGTAGTAGGGGTGATAGCTGCTTGAAGATGTGTGGTGATGTGATGAACTGCCTAGTGCAAGCGAGCAGCGACCTTATAGTTGTGTGCAGTAAGGGTTATAGTTGCCTGAAGTTAGTCAGCATCGACAACTGACATAAGATGACATAAGATGGGAAATATGTATATTCCCCTTGTCCGATTAAGGGTTAACCCTTCTCATCTCACTGACTGTACAGTCGGATTCAAAATTGCATGGACAGTTTATTAATGAATTTATTCATAAATCGTCCATGCAATTCTGAACGCCACTGTACATTCACAGGATGTGTCTCTGTCACTTTGGCTTCTTTAGAGTAACAAAAATTTGAAAGAAGTCCTCGTAATTTCAGGATTTAGAAGTTTGCGGCTGATGAACAGTCAAAATACTATGGTTTTTTTTTATACTAGTAATGAAACTGTTTCTTTTTCCCCTCGCTTTGAAATATCCTTGTAGAATTCAACTCGGTTTTCCATTCACAGAAACCAACGTATCAGCCTCCGAATCTCCAGAAGAAGGCACAACGCAGACCGAAATGTCGATCCGATCTCTCAGCGTAGTCCTTGTGGGCGCTCGCGGCGAAGTCTGCTCCGCGCGAGCGTTGCGTTTGCGAGCCAACGCAGCGGCCCAGGCAGCCGCACACACGCGGTCGCTGAGCGTGTGTGTGGGGGGGCTGCTGTTGGCGGATCTCACACCGCGAGCGCCGCTGTGGCGGGCGCGGCTGAGGACGCATGGAGACAAGGCGCTAGAGGTCGCCTACACTAGGTGCGTTATACACGAAGTCTGCTCCGCGAGCGTTGCATTTGCGAGCCAACGCAGCGGCCCAGGCAGCCGCACACACGCGGTCGCTGAGCGTGTGTGTGGGGGGGCTGCTGTTGGCGGATCTCACACCGCGAGCGCCGCTGTGGCGGGCGCGGCTGAGGACGCATGGAGACAAGGCGCTTGAGGTCGCCTACACTAGGTGCGTTATACACGAAGTCTGCTCCGCGAGCGTTGCATTTGCGAGCCAACGCAGCGGCCCAGGCAGCCGCACACACGCGGTCGCTGAGCGTGTGTGTGGGGGGGCTGCTGTTGGCGGATCTCACACCGCGAGCGCCGCTGTGGCGGGCGCGGCTGAGGACGCATGGAGACAAGGCGCTTGAGGTCGCCTACACTAGGTGCGTTATACACGAAGTCTGCTCCGCGAGCGTTGCATTTGCGAGCCAACGCAGCGGCCCAGGCAGCCGCACACACGCGGTCGCTGAGCGTGTGTGTGGGGGGGCTGCTGTTGGCGGATCTCACACCGCGAGCGCCGCTGTGGCGGGCGCGGCTGAGGACGCATGGAGACAAGGCGCTTGAGGTCGCCTACACTAGGTGCGTTATACACGAAGTCTGCTCCGCGAGCGTTGCATTTGCGAGCCAACGCAGCGGCCCAGGCAGCCGCACACACGCGGTCGCTGAGCGTGTGTGTGGGGGGGCTGCTGTTGGCGGATCTCACACCGCGAGCGCCGCTGTGGCGGGCGCGGCTGAGGACGCATGGAGACAAGGCGCTAGAGGTCGCCTACACTAGGTGCGTTATACACAAACCCCGGATGACGGGAGCAAAAATGCGTTTGTCACTAGTGCTTAGTTAAATATCGACTATTCTATCGACATCCATATGAACGATTTTTTAATTTGAGATTTATAGATTATGCTAATTATGTTTCCCTAGTAATTCCACTTCTTTTCCAGATATCAAAAATATTTAAGATTTTTAATATGAATTCACCAATTTTTTTTTGCCAACACATTATGATATTTTTTGTGAATACTTTCGCCTTGATGATGTAAAAGTAATCTTAACAAGTGCAATTTGAAATTCTGAACGACATTCAAGCTGCTTTTTTCGCTTTAATTTCGGTTTTGTAACTGTCCTATGGTACTAGGTATTATTGACATATTATTGTTTATCAATTTTAGATCGCAATGCCTTTGATTACGTACGGTTGCATAAATTACTGCTGATCAATACATTTCTAATTCATAAAATGTTGGTATGGATGTCGATAGGTCGATATTTAACTAAGCACTAGTGACGAACGCATTTTTGCTCCCGTCATCCGGGGTTTGGTTATACACGAAGTCTGCTCCGCGAGCGTTGCATTTGCGAGCCAACGCAGCGGCCCAGGCAGCCGCACACACGCGGTCGCTGAGCGTGTGTGTGGGGGGGCTGCTGTTGGCGGATCTCACACCGCGAGCGCCGCTGTGGCGGGCGCGGCTGAGGACGCATGGAGACAAGGCGCTTGAGGTCGCCTACACTAGGTGCGTTATACACGAAGTCTGCTCCGCGAGCGTTGCATTTGCGAGCCAACGCAGCGGCCCAGGCAGCCGCACACACGCGGTCGCTGAGCGTGTGTGTGGGGGGGCTGCTGTTGGCGGATCTCACACCGCGAGCGCCGCTGTGGCGGGCGCGGCTGAGGACGCATGGAGACAAGGCGCTAGAGGTCGCCTACACTAGGTGCGTTATACACTTTTTTTCCGTAGGTGAGAACAGTGCGTCGGTTGACAAGCAAAACTCACTAAGTAACAAATACCTACTTGAAATAGAGATCGTATCTAAGTTCTGATTCAATACTGACATAAGAGGTTGCGAAGAGTAGTGACAGTTTTTATAGTGAGTTTTGCTTGTCAGCCGACGAGTGCTGCGTTACAAAACCGGGACCACTGATATGTGAGCCAAGACTGCCAGGCTAAAGTGGGCATGGGCCGGCCACGTCCGCCACATGCACCCGCAGCGGTGGGCTAAATTAGCAACGGAGTGGGTGCCACAAAATGCGCGGCGACGACGCGGCAGGCCCAGGCGGAGATGGCGAGATGATCTGGACGCATATCTAAACGACTGGCGCTAAACCGTGAGACTTAAAAGACAAAGGGGGCGGCCTGTGCCCAGTAGTGTGACGCTCCGGGCTTGAAGTGGCCTATATCCCTTCAAGTCCCAGCGACACCATATAATGTCGGAGGTAATAGTAGATTAGATGCCAAGGCCGTTTAAGTGGGAAATGTCTCGCATAACGTGTAATTGTAGGCCGAGGCGGAGCCGAAGCCGACAAACATGTGATCCGAGGCTTTTACTACTTTTCTGCTCAACGAAACCGGCATACCATGGGATCGCGAAACAAAATCACGATCGCTTTCTTTGTGTTACAAGTCATACAAACTGTATGGGTAACTTCGTAACACAAAATAATGATTTGAAGTTTTGGTATACTCTTGGGTCGTCTCGTTCGTTTTTCGTCACGTTCCTAAATTTGTCCGATTCTGCTTTCGTCACCCATTCTTTATTCGTCACGATCGTCGATGGTCTTTCTCATCTTTGGTCAAATTTGTTGTTCATCTTTATCTTAATCCGTCTCGTTCTTAACTCGTCATAATTGTCTTTCGGCATGTTCGCTGTTAAATCTATGTTTTCATAGAACATATAATATTTGCAACGTCTCAGACCAATAACAATGTATCCCGTAACTGTACAATAAATAGAATGTGTTCCTCTTTTAACTTGATATGTTCAAAGTGTGATATCTTCGCTTTGTCCCTACCCGTATTTAAAAAAGTCACTTCACATTTATTAGATGCACCGTGTATTCTTAGTAATGAATAAGCATGATGTAGAACTATAAGTTTATACTTTATATACATATATTATTAGTTTTTATCTTCTCTGTTGTGCAGGGATCGAAACCAGTTTTTTTTTTGTGCTCAATATTTAATGTAGTTAACAACATCGTATTTTTAAATTACTCCATTAACAAGAAATTTATATACCGACGACCGAAATCAGAACCATTCTTTTGTATGGGGAAAAAGCCGGTATCCCATCCCTAATGTCGTGTTACTTTGTAAATGTCGTGTACAGTTTTTATTGAGTTGCAGACTGTGTACGATTAAACTGAGCTATATTATTGTATAACAATTTATTCTGTGTCTGTAATTTGTTACTGTACCTTTCAAATAAAATAAAAAATAAATAAATAAATAAATAGCTTTAAGTCGGTACAGTCGAAGACAAAATAAGGGGTATACAAAAACGTTCAAAAATATGTCCCAGTGCACTCTACTCCTGTGTAATAAGAACGTCGTAACATATTTATGAACGGATTCTTTCGATACTTATTTTTGCACTTGACTGTACCAACTTAGAATATGACCAAATACGAAATGACAAAAAACGATTGAGTCGAAATAAGAAAAAGGTCAACAACTTATTATGGTCAAAGACGACAATGACTGCAGACTAACTTGACGAAAGAAGAATGGGTGACGAAAGCAGAATCGGACAAATTTAGGAACGCGACGAAAAACGAATGAGACGACCCAAGAGTATACCCATATTTTGTTTTCATCAAGGCTCTTAACTATGTAATTTTTTTCCGATCTAATAAAAACACTCCTTACATATTCTCATATTTCTGTCACCTCTATTTAACTTCTTTTACAAAAATGTTTGCATAAAATATTCTTACCCCCAGACTCAGCGCCGCAGAGTCCGCAGAGGCGGGCTACGAGACGTCACTAACTGTCGCCCTCGGCCCGGCGACGTACGTGCACACCAAGCGGTTCATACACGAGCTGTACGCGTTCGCGCACGACTTCCACCAGCTGAGCCGCGTCATCGTGCAGGCGCGGCAGAAGGTACGCTGTCTCTCCTGCCAGTGTGCCGCCACACGAGTGCGAGCGGGGCAGGAGACTGAGCCGCGTCATCGTGCAGGCGCGGCAGAAGGTAGGCTGTCTCTCCTGCCAGTGTGCCGCCACACGAGTGCGAGCGGGGCAGGAGACTGAGCCGCGTCATCGTGCAGGCGCGGCAGAAGGTACGCTGTCTCTCCTGCCAGTGTGCCGCCACACGAGTGCGAGCGGGGCAGGAGACTGAGCCGCGTCATCGTGCAGGCGCGGCAGAAGGTACGCTGTCTCTCCTGCCAGTGTGCCGCCACACGAGTGCGAGCGGGGCAGGAGACTGAGCCGCGTCATCGTGCAGGCGCGGCAGAAGGTAGGCTGTCTCTCCTGCCAGTGTGCCGCCACACGAGTGCGAGCGGGGCAGGAGACTGAGCCGCGTCATCGTGCAGGCGCGGCAGAAGGTAGGCTGTCTCTCCTGCCAGTGTGCCGCCACACGAGTGCGAGCGGGGCAGGAGACTGAGCCGCGTCATCGTGCAGGCGCGGCAGAAGGTAGGCTGTCTCTCCTGCCAGTGTGCCGCCACACGAGTGCGAGCGGGGCAGGAGACTGAGCCGCGTCATCGTGCAGGCGCGGCAGAAGGTACGCTGTCTCTCCTGCCAGTGTGCCGCCACACGAGTGCGAGCGGGGCAGGAGACTGAGCCGCGTCATCGTGCAGGCGCGGCAGAAGGTAGGCTGTCTCTCCTGCCAGTGTGCCGCCACACGAGTGCGAGCGGGGCAGGAGACTGAGCCGCGTCATCGTGCAGGCGCGGCAGAAGGTAGGCTGTCTCTCCTGCCAGTGTGCCGCCACACGAGTGCGAGCGGGGCAGGAGACTGAGCCGCGTCATCGTGCAGGCGCGGCAGAAGGTAGGCTGTCTCTCCTGCCAGTGTGCCGCCACACGAGTGCGAGCGGGGCAGGAGACTGAGCCGCGTGTACCTCCGGCTAACGGCTGTGAAACCCGAAATGAACAGAACGTGGGCGGGCAAATTTGTTGGTCTATGCACATAACCATAACGTCGCACTGAAGCGGGCATTTTATTATTATTTTTTATTATTTATTTATTGTTCGGAGAACCAACAGCTTACAATACAGAGTAGCAATACAAATTAAGAAACAAACAGCCAATTATAGGTTCCCACCAGTAGTAACAGGTTAACAAACAAATGGTGGCTAGTACTAAATTAACACTATCGTATATCAAAGCAATCGTATTACTAAATATACGTATATAAATGCAACAATCGGTATAAGTAGTATATAATGTCAACAATAACAATCTGAACAACATGTTATCGCCCGGCTTACTCACTTAACCAACTCGTCTGTTAAGATCCGCCTTATGGTTGTTGTGTTGCAATTAAAAACATCAATGTCTCGCTTCCTCGAGAATTCATTTAGGCTTCTACCAGCTCGTAATAGAAAGCTATTTTTCCTATAATTACGTGATGTAAGTGGGATTGATAAGGGAGGGAAGTATCTTTTAGACCTAGATGGAGTATTGAAGGAAAGCTTGGCGAGCAATTCGGGACAATCAATATTGCCATTCGAAATGCTAAGTAAATAAGAAATATCAGCAATTTGGCGACGTTTATATAAAGGAATAAGATGATGTTTTTTACAAATATTTTCGTAATTAGATGAATTATAAGTGGTATTTAGTTTAAAGCAGAGATATTTTACAAACTTTTTCTGTATACGTTCAATTCTGTTAACATAAGTATTATAAGAAGGGTTCCAAATCTGAGACGCATATTCCAGTTTGCTTCTGACATACGTACAATAGAGGATCTTTATAGTTTTAATTTGAGTGAAATGTTGGCAACTACGCATAATAAACCCTAGAGTCTTACTAGCACTGGCTACTATATTGTCTACATGAGTATCAAATAAAAGCTTAGAATCATGGATGACTCCAAGGTCCCTCATACATGACACAGGTTCGAGAACATGATTATTAAGCTTGTATGCCGTCGGGATTGTACTACGTTGTCTAGTGAAAGTTAAGGAAAAACATTTGGAGACATTAAGGTCCAATCTATTATTTTGGCAATATGTGACAAGACGACTGAGATCTTCTTGTAAAAGTGCGGAATCTGCTAATGACTTAACTCTCATAAAAATCTTCATATCGTCAGCAAAGCACAGCAACTGGGCAAACTGGAAGCAATCGCTGATATCATTAACAAATACATTGAAAAGCAAAGGCCCCAGCAACGACCCTTGAGGAACACCACTGGGAACACTTACCCAGCTAGACATGTAGTTGTTAATGACAACAGCTTGAGACCTGTTATCGATATAGGATGTGAACCACCGCAATAGATCTCCATGAATACCCACATCATTTAATTTAAGGATTAGTAATTTATGATCAATTCTATCGAATGCTTTACTGTAGTCAGTGTACACTACATCCACTTGACTACCTTCAGACATGGCTTTAGTTATATAGTCATTAAGAAGTATCAAATTCGAAACGGTAGACTTACATCGCAAGAAACCATGTTGAAGAGGACTGAAATAATTCTTAATTGCCGCATATACTTGTGAATAGACTAGCTTTTCAAGTACTTTAGCAAGTATACAAAGTTTAGAAATTGGCCTGTAATTAGTTACTTCAGTTTTGGAACCCTTCTTATGAACGGGTGTAATATAGGCTGATTTCCAAATCAAAGGAACATGACATTCAGTGAAGGACCGATTAAACAGTAGAGATATTGGGACTACAATAGTGTTTGCGCAATTAATCAGAAATTGAGATGGCATGTCATCAGGCCCAGCCGATTTAGACGGATCTAATTTTAGCAGTAACTTAATAAGAACATCTGAATCAACCTCTATATTGCATATACGTGAATTTGAATTAACCACGGAGGTGGCCACTTGGTCAGAACTTGGAGCAGAGAATGTTGTATGGAAATAGTTAGAGAATGCTTCACATATATCTTGGGCTGTGGTAACCAATCTTTCATCATACTTTAAACAATTCGGTACACCATGTGAGCTAGAACGTGACTTGATGTAGGACCAGAACTGCTTAGGGTTTTTAACGATGTTGCTTTCGAGCTTGCGAACATAAGTATTGAAGCATGTCTGCTCAAGTTTTTTGACCCTGTCACGTTGAAAATTATAACTGATTTGATCTGATATATTACCGTATATACGAAATTTTTTCAAATATTTGGATTTCTCTTTGATGCCTTTTTTTAGTGCGGGCGAATACCAGTTCGGAAAACTATCATCGTGTGTCATTTTATTAGGAATATATTTAAGTCGCAGATTTTTAAATACGGAGTAAAAGAAGTTAACAGACTCATCTAATGTGCGTCGCGAGAATTCATCCTGCCAGTTAACCAAGGTCAACTCATTGTTGATGGAAGTATAATCGCCTTTATTATAGAAATATTTAATACGAGAAGCGGTTTTTAAACTACTTATTTGAGCGAACTCTATCGAAACTAATATTGCTTTATGGTACGGGTCAATCGGTACTAACGGGTCCAAACACTCACTAACATGTACCACATCATTTGACAAAACAAGGTCCAATAACTTACCATATTGGTTAAGGACGCCATTATATTGCCTTAAGTTTAAGGTGTTCAACTCATCAATCAAACTGCACTCGTCATTCGTTTTATAATTCGAAGGCACCAAAATAGAATGCTGACATGTCCATACAATGTTGCTCAAATTAAAATCGCCTATTATTAAATATTTGTCATCACATCCACGTAAAACAGCTTCACCCAGACCGTTAAGGAAATTTGATAACTGCTGTGAGAATGTATAACCATTATTCTGTTTACATAAATATAAAACACACAAATGCAGTTTAATTGATGAGTTATGCAATCCCTTAATAGTCAAAGTTACCCACAGATCCTCAGCTGACGACTGGTAGGTAGGCTGCGGAATGGCTGCCAGCTCTTTGCGAGTAGCTATGATTACGCCACCACCACGATGCTGACCGGTTAAAAGCGAATCACGATCACGTCTCCAAACGACATACCGATCATCAAACAACTCTGTATCCAACACTCCATCTAGTAACCAGGTCTCCGTTAATATTATTATATCATAAGATGCAATTCTTAAATTACGGTAGAATAACGAAGTTTTCGAACGAAGTCCCCTTACGTTTTGGTAATAAATTGTAGGATAAAACCCTCCCCTATTATTAATTAAAGCCGTTTTAAAATATATTTTACGCAATAATAAAATATCAATAGAATAATCGAGCTGCATAGGCGGTGAATTGCATTAGATAAGCATGAAGGGTAAAATAGCATCTTTTTTAATTGATAATAAATGCAACACAAAGTGGAAATCGTAAGACATAGGGGTTTTCTAACAAATACGAGAGAGCGAGTAATTAAGCATAACTTAAGTTGATGTAAGAAAAAGACAAATATAGTTAAGTGCGCATGCCTTAAGCGGTGCATATGGAATGCGAATATCGATAAGCCGTGCGCCCGATAACAATAAGCGGCCGGTCCGGCCGGTCCGGCAAATTCAGTGATACTCAAACTTTTGCATACATGGGCAAGAATATTATCAAAGATTGACACTACTGTAACTAATAGAAATAAAATAACTAAGTAAACTAAGACACAGATTAAAGTAACTTGTTTAAATCACTTTCGTTGTTAATGACGTAAACTTTCGAGTTGTCATCCCTGCGTACGTGAATCTTCGCGAATTTCACCCATACATATTTATAATTTTTAGATCTTAATTCAGTTTTAGTTTTCGTTAGCAAAATTTTGTAATCAGGTGTTAAATGATCATTCACAAATATCTTGTTGCGACAGTCCTGGAAACCGAGTTCTTCTGCTGACATAGTCTTCTTCAGTCTCGCTGATGCAATGAAGTTTTCTTTGATGTAACGGTTGACGAAACTAACGATGATAGATTTCTCTTTAGAATTATGAGACGGGATCCGGGATATATAATTTATATTAGTGGTTTGTATCGGGAAACCAACTAACTCGCCAATGCGTTCCATGATAATGAAAAGGTTTTCGTTATTTTTGAGTGGTACACCCTTCACTTCTATATTGTTGAGACGGTACCATTGGTCACGATTTGATATTTCCGATTTTAACTGAGCAATTTGCTGGCCAAGAGAGTTGATTTTGATATTATTTGCTTCGAGATCGGGTATTTTCTTTTCGACTTCGTCTAATCGCGTGAAGCACTCAGAAATATTAGCACCATTAAATGCACATGAGTTTTTAACCTCCGCTAAGTCCGATTTTATGACTTTTACGTCTTGCACTAGACCTGGGAGGCCCACCAAGTGAACCTCCATCTGTTTCAGCTTCGCCATAATCGAATCAAGGTCGGTCTTGGAAGTTGTAGGGGTAACCTTTTTACATTTCAGACATTTCCACGCCGCTTTACGACTTGCGCTGAGTTTTCTATATTCTTGCTCAGTTTGATTAGCGCAACAATAACCAATATTGTTATCGCAAGATCCACAGCGAATGGCGTCGGTAACATCGTCACCACACAAAGCACACTGCATGATGCAAAAATAACAAAACTTTGAGAAACACTGGTCAATGAAACAAGTTGCGGAGAATAATAGGAGGACGCGTGCGACGTAGGTGAATGAGCGCACCAGACTTTATACTTCGTATTTTTCACCGGTACTTGTAGATTAGTCAGTTATATTGTTTTAATATTAATTTTAAATGTATTCTTTCTGCCGTCACCACACCCCAACTCCTCCTGCGGGTGTCATAACAATCGGCTAAGGGATTGGAGTGTCACTGACCATTATGTGATAAAAGATTGATGATGGGCAGCAGCGTCATCATAGTGGACACATTACTGCGATTGCCAATCCGCTTGTCCAGCGTGGCGATTATGGGCATTTACCTCCTAATGCGTCTATACGCATAGTTAATATTAGAGGCCTACGTCTAGCAGTGGACTATCATAGGCTGATGATGATGATGATTAATTTTAAAATATTCTCATGTTTTTCGTGGCTGGGCTAACTCATTTAAAAATTCTGTCCCAGGTATCAGTGTCAGTTGGCGTGTCACCAACAAGTCGGCAACGCCTCTCCGTCCGCTGCCTGTCTCCCGTCATAGTCCTGCCCGTCTCCGGCCGCAGCCGGGGCGCCCTCAGAGCCGAGCTGACAGAACTGACCATAGACAACTGCTTCAAGATGGCCGGACACGACACCGTCAGCACCCGCGCCGATCCCGCCGCCGGTGAGTCTGTCCATAGACAAGTGTGGAGACGGTCTCTGGCCGAGACAGAGCTGACCATAGACAACTGCTTCAAGATGGCCGGACACGACACCGTCAGCACCCGCGCCGATCCCGCCGCCGGTGAGTCTGTCCATAGACAAGTGTGGAGACGGTCTCTGGCCGAGACAGAGCTGACCATAGACAACTGCTTCAAGATGGCCGGACACGACACCGTCAGCACCCGCGCCGATCCCGCCGCCGGTGAGTCTGTCCATAGACAAGTGTGGAGACGGTCTCTGGCCGAGACAGAGCTGACCATAGACAACTGCTTCAAGATGGCCGGACACGACACCGTCAGCACCCGCGCCGATCCCGCCGCCGGTGAGTCTGTCCATAGACAAGTGTGGAGACGGTCTCAGCTGACAGAGCTGACCATAGACAACTGCTTCAAGATGGCCGGACACGACACCGTCAGCACCCGCGCCGATCCCGCCGCCGGTGAGTCTGGTCATAGACAATAGTCTGTTCGTGGGAGAGCGGGCTAACCATACTTGGTCCCGTCTTATAGAAGTATTGATAAGATGGAATCATGTATTGCTTTCAACCCTTACAGCTTTATCATTACATTGCGGCGCGCAAAGTAGATTTACAATTCGTGCACGGTTGCAAGGTTCAATTTTCCTCGTAGGCGATTAGTATGACAGTAAATGCCACTTCTGTGAAGGTATGGATTTTCCGTACCTTACGGATCAGTTATTATTCGGTTAGTTAAATTTAGAAAATATAACTGGTAAATCTAAATAGTCTTATGTAGGTAAGTACCTATAATCTGTCATTTTCATAGTCGGTGATTTAAGGTACAGCGTTTTTGCTTTTTTTTTAATTTATTTAGAAACAAACAGTCTTAAATAACATTTTCATCACACTTGCTGTCTAAGCGCGCCATTGCTTGCGCGCGTAGCGGGAGTAATAGAAAAGTGAAATTCCCTAGGGAGTAATAGAAATGTCAGTACATCATTTAATAATATTATGTCTGAAAACTTATTTTTTGGTTGGCAAGTGTGATGAAAAACATTGTATGCATCACGGTCGGTAAGCGGAATACTAACTCGAGTCATAAAAGCCCTCCGCCTAACGGCGTCGGGCTTCTAATACTTTCGTTAGTAATTCCGTACTTACCTCCCTTGATGCACAATGTACTAATCTGTAATTTTCATAGTCGGTGATTTAAGGTACAGCGTTTTTGTGTTGTTCCAGAGCCCGAGCTACTAGACGTGCGCACGATCCGTCTCGAGCAACTGAGCGTGTGGTGCGCGCGCGGCGGCCGCGGCCTGCGCGTGCGCCGCGCCGGCGCGCCGCTGCTGCCCGCGCCTGCGCGCCTGCTGCTACGTGTCGAGCGCAACCTCAGCGCCACCAACAACGGTACAGTCTAGTGCGCACGCTCCGCCGCGGCCTGCGCGTGCGCCGCGCCGGCGCGCCGCTGCTGCCCGCGCCTGCGCGCCTGCTGCTACGTGTCGAGCGCAACCTCAGCGCCACCAACAACGGTACAGTCTAGTGCGCACGCTCCGCCGCGGCCTGCGCGTGCGCCGCGCCGGCGCGCCGCTGCTGCCCGCGCCTGCGCGCCTGCTGCTACGTGTCGAGCGCAACCTCAGCGCCACCAACAACGGTACAGTCTAGTGCGCACGCTCCGCCGCGGCCTGCGCGTGCGCCGCGCCGGCGCGCCGCTGCTGCCCGCGCCTGCGCGCCTGCTGCTACGTGTCGAGCGCAACCTCAGCGCCACCAACAACGGTACAGTCTAGTGCGCACGCTCCGCCGCGGCCTGCGCGTGCGCCGCGCCGGCGCGCCGCTGCTGCCCGCGCCTGCGCGCCTGCTGCTACGTGTCGAGCGCAACCTCAGCGCCACCAACAACGGTACAGTCTAGTGCGCACGCTCCGCCGCGGCCTGCGCGTGCGCCGCGCCGGCGCGCCGCTGCTGCCCGCGCCTGCGCGCCTGCTGCTACGTGTCGAGCGCAACCTCAGCGCCACCAACAACGGTACAGTCTAGTGCGCACGCGCCGCCGCGGCCTGCGCGTGCGCCGCGCCGGCGCGCCGCTGCTGCCCGCGCCTGCGCGCCTGCTGCTACGTGTCGAGCGCAACCTCAGCGCCACCAACAACGGTACAGTCTAGTGCGCACGCTCCGCCGCGGCCTGCGCGTGCGCCGCGCCGGCGCGCCGCTGCTGCCCGCGCCTGCGCGCCTGCTGCTACGTGTCGAGCGCAACCTCAGCGCCACCAACAACGGTACAGTCTAGTGCGCACGCGCCGCCGCGGCCTGCGCGTGCGCCGCGCCGGCGCGCCGCTGCTGCCCGCGCCTGCGCGCCTGCTGCTACGTGTCGAGCGCAACCTCAGCGCCACCAACAACGGTACAGTCTAGTGCGCACGCTCCGCCGCGGCCTGCGCGTGCGCCGCGCCGGCGCGCCGCTGCTGCCCGCGCCTGCGCGCCTGCTGCTACGTGTCGAGCGCAACCTCAGCGCCACCAACAACGGTACAGTCTAGTGCGCACGCGCCGCCGCGGCCTGCGCGTGCGCCGCGCCGGCGCGCCGCTGCTGCCCGCGCCTGCGCGCCTGCTGCTACGTGTCGAGCGCAACCTCAGCGCCACCAACAACGGTACAGTCTAGTGCGCACGCTCCGCCGCGGCCTGCGCGTGCGCCGCGCCGGCGCGCCGCTGCTGCCCGCGCCTGCGCGCCTGCTGCTACGTGTCGAGCGCAACCTCAGCGCCACCAACAACGGTACAGTCTAGTGCGCACGCGCCGCCGCGGCCTGCGCGTGCGCCGCGCCGGCGCGCCGCTGCTGCCCGCGCCTGCGCGCCTGCTGCTACGTGTCGAGCGCAACCTCAGCGCCACCAACAACGGTACAGTCTAGTGCGCACGCTCCGCCGCGGCCTGCGCGTGCGCCGCGCCGGCGCGCCGCTGCTGCCCGCGCCTGCGCGCCTGCTGCTACGTGTCGAGCGCAACCTCAGCGCCACCAACAACGGTACAGTCTAGTGCGCACGCTCCGCCGCGGCCTGCGCGTGCGCCGCGCCGGCGCGCCGCTGCTGCCCGCGCCTGCGCGCCTGCTGCTACGTGTCGAGCGCAACCTCAGCGCCACCAACAACGGTACAGTCTAGTGCGCACGCTCCGCCGCGGCCTGCGCGTGCGCCGCGCCGGCGCGCCGCTGCTGCCCGCGCCTGCGCGCCTGCTGCTACGTGTCGAGCGCAACCTCAGCGCCACCAACAACGGTACAGTCTAGTGCGCACGATCCGCCAAACGAAGCGTGAAGAAGCATCTAGCGGGCCAGCAAGGCGGTGGCAACTAACAGGTTACTATGGTTACTGATTGTCTCCTGTTCGTTGCCGCCGCGATTTGGGCTCTACTTTTCACTTACGATCAGGTGATGAGTGGAGCCACTTTGTTGTGCCAAAATAAAAATAAAAATAAAAAAATCCGAACGACTTTTTTTATCAATCTTTATTTTCTAAATTTCACAATTTATGTATATAAATTAAATCGAAATAATCTTACTTATATCTAAAATTATACATTGCTATTGTGGCATTGTACCGAAGACGCTGGCGGCATTTCCTCGCTGTGTTGCAATACTGATGTGTATTGCGTTGTGCGAAGAATTCGCCAATTCTTCAGTCTTTGTTTACATCAACCAGCCGTTTCGCGATTTCAAACAATTTGCGCAAGCCCCATGGCTTCTACTGACTCTTTAAAACCTCATATTTCTCCACAGTGCCGGACATGACCGTACAAGGCACACTAACCACTCTCCAATGCGCGCTCGACCCGGCGCAGTACCGGCTCGTACGAGGCGTGCTGACGCACAACCTGGGCGAGTGTGTGGCCGACCTGCCGCCGCACGCCCCCAAGCAGACTGCGACGCCGCACCATGAACAGGTCCCCACATGTTGATACTACACAATGACATGACCGTACAAGGCACACTGGCCACTCTCCAATGCGCGCTCGACCCGGCGCAGTACCGGCTCGTACGAGGCGTGCTGACGCACAACCTGGGCGAGTGTGTGGCCGACCTGCCGCCGCACGCCCCCAAGCAGACTGCGACGCCGCACCATGAACAGGTCCCGACTTGTTGATACTCCACAGTGCAGACATGACCGTACAAGGCACACTAGCCACTCTCCTCGTACGAGGCGTGCTGACGCACAACCTGGGCGAGTGTGTGGCCGACCTGCCGCCGCACGCGCCCAAGCAGACTGCGACGCCGCACCATGAACAGGTCCCCACATGTTAGCTGTGTTGTTCAATAGGCATGATGACTGGCAAATCAAATCTGCATCTTTTTTCGAACTGTCAAAACGATCACTAAAGTGTATTCATCCTTACTTGTCTTATCATGTAAACAAACAAAACGTCGATGATGATCAAAGACAATCACTAGTGATTAGAAATGTCGATATAATGAAATGTCAACGATAATTTCACTACTTACGTAAATAGAGGATTATCGATTTTGTATCGTCTGTCAGGAAGAGAATTAATTAGTACAATATGATATCAAAAGCATATTGAAATCAACTACAACATATTTGGTAAATTACTGCAATTTATTTTAATTGCATCTTTCCCTAGTTGTACTTTAAGTATTAATATCGATATATTGTCATGCCAACGTTACGGTACATAGACAATCTAGACATCGCAATGTCAGATGTTTTGAAGGCTATCCAACCGTAACAGCGTTTATTGACGAAAATCTTTACAGAAATGATATTTTTCAGTGCTTTTTTCAGTGATTATAATACTTTGCGAGTTTTTAAAAATATGCAACAACATTTGACATAATGATTATTGTATAATTGCAGAGAAAAGTGTGATAATGTTTTCAAAAAGTGATTGTTTACATGATAAGACACGTAAGGATGAATGCACTTTACTATGGAATTTTATATGAAATACTCAAAAGTGACGTCACGTTTGAGTACTGCCGTATGACCTACTCTTTTAAGTTTTTTTTTTTTCAATTTATTAAATAGAAGTTCTGTACAAAAATTACTGCAATCTAGATCTTGGTAATAATTTCTTCGTGTATTATGTCGTGCATAATGTTAAATAATTTATTTTACTACAGTCATCATCCCTATTGTCATTGAGTCAGTAATTTTATCTACAAATACGTTCACATGAGCTGGGACAAATGGAAGAATCAAATGAATGAGATCTGTCATTGTGCCTAATGTGTAGGGTGAATCAACTTTTTTCTGTCTGTTAGTACCATGGTTACGGTTGCCTGAGTCACGCTGGTTTTATGCATAATTATGATACTTAAACTATGCAAACATGCATTTTTCATGCCCTTTCCTTGATGGGCCATCTACAACATGGACTATATACATGTTTGCATAAATTAAGTACCATAATTTTGCATAAAACCAGCGTGACTCAGGCGACCATAACCATGGCAATAACAGACAGAAAAAAGTTGATTCACCCTTATACGTAACAGCGTCATAAGAAGATACCAATCTGCATTATATTAGCACTATAACCATACACATATATTTTCTGTCACTTACTCGTCATACCTATCGTGTCAGTACTTTCATTTTTATCTTTGCTGTGTTCTTTCACGGTTACCAGGTAAGAAAAGAATTTGGTTATGTACAATTTCAAATCATTATTCTTGTTTAGACTGTTGTTCTCATTCATAAACGTCCCTCAAGCTCTTGTCAGCAAAAATTTTGTTTGTGTTTATCTGTTAATTAGACTATCGTCGTTGATTGCCAATTCTGTTATGTGCACAATTTCAGGAACTGAAAAATCAATTCAAATGACATATATGTTTACAGTCTTCTTTTATCAAATTATAAATTTACACATGTGGGTATTGGCAATCTCAACGACGCTATGTTTGTTACAAAGGGACGAAATGCGATAGATAAATGAACGAATACGCCTCGTAAGTTTTTCTGATCGAGGGGTTAATAGTCAGCTGGTTTCCAGGTGTGGACAACGTCATCCATCAAGCTGGACCTCCTGGATGTCACTGTCAAGTTAGAGCCGGAACACGGCGTGTCCTCGTTAGCCTGCATCAATTTCATCAAGTCGCGGCTACTGCTGGAAACTTACTCTGACCTTAGTCAGGATATCGACCTTGTGTCCCAAGTAAGTCCACATTGTGCGGTATGAACAGCTGGGCTACAGGTGTTGACGTCATCCATCCAGCTGGATCTTTTGGATGTCACTGTTAAGTCGGAGCCAGAACACTACATCCATATTGTACAAATCTACAGATTCCCAGGGTCCAGGTGTTGATGTCACCCATCCAGCTGGATCTCCTGGATGTGACCGTCAAGTTGGAGCCTGAACACGGCGTGTCCTCGTTGGCTTGCATCAACTTCATCAAGTCGCGGCTACTGCTGGAAACTTACTCCGATCTTAGTCAGGATATCGACCTTGTGTCTCAAGTAAGTCCACATAGGGCAGTATGGACAGCTGGGTTCCAGGTGTTAGCGTCATCTATCTAGCTGGACTTCCTGGATATGCTGGAAACTTACTCCGATCTTAGCCAAGATATCAACCTTGTGTCTCAAGTAAGCCTACGTCCTTCAAATTGTTCATATCTATATACAGCTGGGTTCCAGGTGTTGATTTCATTCATAAGCTGGATTTTCTGGACTCGATGGTGACCTTGGATCTGAAGAATGGCTGTAAACTTATTCGGACCTTAGTCAAGATATCGACCTTGTCTCTCAAGTAAGTCCACATAGGGCAGTATGGACAGCTGGGTTCCAGGTGTTGACGTCATCCATCCAGCAGGACTTCCTGGATGTCACTGTTAAGTTGGAGCCAGAACACTACGTCCACATTGTGCAAATCTATGGATTCCCAGGTTCCAGGTGTTAACGTCACCCATCCAGCTAGATCTTCTAGATGTCACTGTCAAGTTGGACCCAGAATACGGTGCGTCCTCACTGGCTTGCATAAACTTCATCAAGTCGCGGCTACTGCTGGAAACTTACTCTGACCTTAGTCAGGATATCGACCTCGTGTCTCAAGTAAGTCCACATTGTGCGGTATGAACAGCTGGGTTCCAGGTTTTGACGTCATCCATCCAGCTGGACTTCCTGGATGTCACTGTTAAGTTGGAGCCAGAACACTACGTCCACATTGTGCAAATCTATGGATGCCCAGGTTCCAGGTGTTAACGACACTCATCCAGCTGGATCTTCTGGATGTGACCGTCAAGTTGGAGCCTGAACACGGCGTGTCCTCGTTGGCCTGCATCAACTTCATCAGGTCTCGGCTACTGCTGGAAACTTACTCTGACCTTAGTCAGGATATCGACCTTGTGTCCCAAGTAAGTCCACATAGGGCAGTATGGACAGCTGGGTTCCAGGTGTCGTCATCCATCCAGCTGGATTTCCTGGATGTCACTGTTAATTTAGAGCCAGAACAGTACGTCCACATTGTGCAAATCTACGGATTCCCAGGGTCCAGGTGTTGACGTCACCCATCTAGCTGGATCTTCTAGATGTCACCGTCAAGTTAGAGCCGGAACACGGTGCGTCCTTGCTGGCTTGCATCAACTTCATCAAGTCGCGGCTACTGCTGGAAACTTACTCTGACCTTAGTCAGGATATCGACCTTGTCTCTCAAGTAAGTCCACATTGTGCAGTATGGACAGCTGGGTTCCAGGTGTTGACGTCATCTATCCAGCTGGACCTCCAGGTTATGCTGGAAACTTATTCTGATCTTAGTCAAGATATCGACCTTGTGTCTCAATTAAGTCTACGTCCTTCAAATTGTTCATATCTATATTCAGCTGGGTTCCAGGTGTTGACTTCATTCATAAGCTGGATTTACTGGACTCGACGGTGATCTTGGATCTTAAGAATGACGTGTTCTCGTTGGCCTCGATCAAGTCGCGGCTACTGCTGTAAACTTACTCCGATCTTAGCCAAGATATCGACCTTGTGTCCCAAGTAAGTCCACATTGTGCTGTATGGACAGCTGGGTTACAGGTGTTCACGTCATCTACCCAGCTGGACTTCATGGATATGCTGGTAACTTACTCCGATCTTAGCCAAGATATCGACCTTGTGTCCCAAGTAATTCCACATAGGGCAGTATGGACAGCTGGGTTCCAGGTGTTAACGTCATCCATCCAGCTGGACTTCCTTGATAACACCATTAAGGTGGGGCTAGAACACTGCGTCCACTTGTGCAAATCTATGGATTCCCAGGCTCCAGGTGTTGACGATATCCATCCAGCTGGATCTTCTGGATGTCACTGTTAATTTGGAGCCAGAAAACTACGTCCACATTGTGCAAATCTATGGATTCCCAGGTTCCAGGTGTTGACGATATCCGTCAAGCTGGATCTTCTAGATGTGACCGTCAAGTTGGAGACGGAATACGGTGTTTCCTCGCTGGCTTGCATCAACTTCATCAAGTCGCGGCTACTGCTGGAAACTTACTCCGATCTTAGTCAGGATATCGACCTTGTGTCCCAAGTAAGTCCACATTGTGCGGTATGGACAGCTGGGTTCCAGGTGTTGACGTCATCCATCCAGCTAGACTTCCTGGATATCACTGTTAATTTGGATCCAGAACACTACGTCCACATTGTGCAAATCTACGAATTCCCAGGGTCCAGGTATTGACGTCACCCATCCAGCTGGATCTTCTGGATGTCACTGTCAAGTTGGACTCAGAATACGTTGCGTTCTCACTGGCTTGCATCAACTTCATCAAGTCGCGACTACTGCTGGAAACTTACTCCGATCTTAGTCAGGATATCGACCTCTTGTCTCTCAAGTAAGTCCACATTGTGCAGTATGGACAGCTGGGTTCCAGGTGTTGACGTCATCCATCCAGCTGGACTTCCTAGATATGCTGGAAACGTACTCCGATCTTAGCCAAGAGATCGACCTTGCGTTTCAAGTAAGTCTACGTCCTTGAAATTGTTCATATCTATGTACAGCTGGGTTCCAGGTGTTGCCTTCATTCATAAGCTGGAGTTTCTGTACTCAACTGTGACCTCGGATCTGAAGAATGACGTGTTCTCGTTGGCCTGCTTGTCTCTCAAGTAAGTCTATATTGTGCAGTATGGATAGCTGGGTTCCAGGTCTTGACGCCACCCATCCAGCTGGTCCTCCTTGAGATGCTGGAAACTTATTCTGATCTTAGCCAAGATATCGACCTTGTGTGTGAAGTAGGTCTACAGTAGAGATGGGCCGAATATTCGGTATTCGCAATTTTTTTAATGTTCGTATTCGGCCGAATTATTCGATTATTTTACCGAATAAATAATGTACAATACTGGTGTAGATTTTTGCAATTTATTAGAGAAAGATATCGATCAGCGGTTTAAAGAACTACCAAAAACAGGAAAATATGTATCAAATTATGAAAGCTCAGTGTTTTCTTATAAAAACGCTTGGGTATTTAGACAAATGCCCCAACTCTGCAGTAGCCTGATAAAACCTGACTCTAGCGATATAGCGCAACCGAATATTCGGTTCAGTAAGAGCTGAACCAAATATTCCGCCGAATATTCGTATTCGGCAAAGTCCGTATTCGGCCTATCTCTAGTCTAAAGCAACACGAGTGAGAATACAAGCATACTTGGTGCAAAACTGATAAAATCAATCTCAAACTGCTCACCTAAACATTCTTGAGATTTTTAGTTTGTCGCCCATGTAAAGTTTCGATTTCTGTTGTAGGAAATCCTTGTGAGCGATACTCGCTACGTGAACGAGCCAGCCAACAGGAGAGGCAACGTGTTCACGCACATCGTGCAGCCCATGGCCGACCACCGGCACAGCGTGCAAGCTGAAGTCCACGCGAGGTATGTTTGGAATCGTGACTTCCTTCAGAACGTTCTTATTGTAAGAACAACGTTTTTGTTCTAGAATGTTCTTGAAATAAGAATGTTGGTCTAGCTAGCTGGAGATAATTCAAAGGTGGACTGTAAACTTTATAAAAAATATATTAACTAAATTGACCGTTACAATAATAACATTTGCGCGGCGCGTACATAAAAAATATCGCGAGCGGCGGGCGCGAGCCGTCAAGGTAGATGGTGAGTGTCACCCCGGAGGGTGCGCGGGCGGAGCCCCCGGGCAGGCGACCGGTTGCGCTCCGTTCTACGTAGGCTTAGGAAGCTGAACTGGTGCAGTCCGCACCATAACTCCCGGCGTTGAAGACCTCGTGTCTTCAAGACTGCAGATCGGAAGAGGACAGATCGTGTTGAATGCTCGACGTATGATACCTTTCTTGGTTTGAATATCGGCAACTCTTGCAACTCCATCTCGACCAGGCAGCACATTGACGATGCGTCCCATTAACCACATGAGAGGAGGAAGGTTACCTTCTTTTACAACAACCATCGTTCCAACCTCAAGGCTACCTCTGGAACTTCGCCACTTTGTTCTCTGTTGAAGGCTGAGGATATATTCACTTGAGAAACGACTCCAGAAGTGTTGTCTGAGAACTTCTATGCGATGAAACCTCTGAAGACTGGAGATGTTCTGGGAGGAAACTTGAGGATGTGGCACCGATGTAAGAGATCTTCCAATCAGAAAATGTGCAGGCGTAAGGGGCGTAAGATCGGATGGATCGTCGGAAAGGGGAGTTAGAGGACGCGAGTTTAAAATTGCTTCGATCTGACACAGACATGTTGCCATCTCTTCAAAGGTGAGATGCGTAAGACCTAAAATTCTACGGAGATGGTGTTTTACGGATTTAACAGCAGACTCCCACAAGCCTCCGAAATGAGGAGTATAAGCGGGAATAAAAGAAAAATGGATACCTTCCGCAGCTTTAACGTTAGCTACGTCTTGCTTCAGCAGGTTTGCGAGCTCGTTGGCAGCACCGATAAATGTGGTTCCGTTATCTGAGAATATGGTTCTCGGTTTCCCTCGGCGAGCTATAAACCGATCGAGTGCTGCAATAAAGGCTTCCTTAGTAAGATCTGAGACAAGTTCCAGATGAAGTGCCCTTGTTGCTAAACAAACAAAAATACAAATGTATGATTTCATGAGCCTGCAACCTCTACCCTTGCGATCGGCTATCAAAATGGGTCCTGCGTAGTCAGTCCCTGTTTCAATAAATGGGAACTCAAGGTGTAACCGCTCCTTTGGCAAATTGCCCATTATAGGTTGGATAGTTTGTGCCTTAAGTCTAACACAACGTATGCATTGACGAACGGTATACTTTACTAAGTTCCGACCCGCAAGAGGCCAGTAATTCTGACGTATGATGGCCATGAGTAATTGGGGACCTGCATGAAGAGCGCGAAGATGCAACATCCGTACTAAAATCTTTATTATAGGTTGCTTACAACAAATTATTATAGGATGCTTTACCCCATAATCGTAAAACGAATTGTACAGTCGACCGCCAACTCTAATGAGACCGGAGTCGTAAAATGGACACACCGATTTAAGTCGACTCTGTTTCGGTATGTCTTTTCCCAATTTGAGCAGTTCATACTCGTCGGGAAAGGCGGCTTGTTGCGACATGCGAAGGAGCAGAGTGGATGCAGCAGACAATTCGGAGGAGGTAAGGTAACCATGTCTTTTATTACTAGTATTTTTACAGTTGTAAGAAAATCTTTGAATGTATGCAATTGTCCGCTGTATCTTTGCATAATCTGAGCTATTATTGATCAAGGTTTGGATTGAATTCGAATTATCACAATTAGGTAAGTTAACGAAAAATGCCTTATTTGTAATAGTCTCTGGTAATGAAGTTTCTGGTTCAGTATTAGGTGCGGTTGGCCACTGTGATGGCTCCAACTTTAAAAAGGGTGGTCCTGACCACCATAAAGAGGAGATTTGTATAAGATCCGCGTCAAGACCTTGAGATACAAGATCAGCTGAATTATCCTTTGAAGGAACATATCGCCAAGAGTCCTGTTGAAAGCTCTCTTGTATCTCAGAGATTCGGTTTTTCACAAACGGCCGTAGAAGAGCCGCAGAAGATTTCAGCCATCCGAGCACAATCATTGAATCGCACCAAAACACACAACTATCTGGTTTTAATGTAAGTGACTCCAGAACCTTCGTACACAGTCGAGCCCCTAGCAACGCTCCACAAAGCTCGAGTCGAGGAATGGTCGTGGCCTTTATAGGTGCGATTTTACTCTTGGAGGCAAGAAGGCGCACACACACAGAACCATCCCCGGCCACGGAGCGGACGTAAAGGCAAGCTCCGTATGCTTTTTCAGAGGCATCAGTGAAAACATGAAACTGTACAGAAACAGCCAAGTCACTGAATACCCATCTCGGTATGTTTACCTTATTAAGATTTGGGAGTGTTTTTGCAAAATTATTCCAAGATGCAAGTAAGCTGCCTGACAGAGGCTGATCCCATGAACACTTATCTATCCACAATTTTTGCATTAATATTTTCGCTTCTGTGATACAAGGTGTGACTAGACCAAGAGGATCGAAAACCTGTGCTATGGTTGACAAAATGTTGCGTTTGGTAACTACCAAAGGAACCGTAATGTTTATTTGAAAACTAAGCGTATCTTGAGTACAATGCCAGTTAATTCCAAGTGTCTTTGATAATTCTTTTTCGCTTAAATCAACTGTATCTTTAATGGAAGGTTCATGATTGATATCCTGCAAAATTTTTGAATTATTGGACTGCCATTTTCTAAGATTTAACTTTGCTGAGCTAAGTGTGTCTGTGACTTTTCGACACAGTGCCACGGTGTCAGCAATTGAATGCGACCCTGATAAGAAATCGTCAACGTAAAAATCATTTGCTATTGCATCTTGAGCTTGTTTGTCTAAAGATTCTTGTGACAACTGGAGAAGGCAGCGAGTGCTTAAATAAGGCGCAGACGCCGTACCGTAAGTCACAGTGTTAAGTGTGTAAATCTTTAGAGGTTGCGAGGGGTTAGGTCTCCAGACAATTTTTTGGAGAGATCGCTACCCCTACTAACTGAATGTCATTTAGGGACCTTCCAGATGACGTAGCAGCTGAGGCATCAAATACAGCCCGAAGCTTGGTGGTGGTGCTGGTCTCCCTCGTAATGCCATGATGTGGGATGTAATACGATGGTCGCGAAGGATCGTGAATGCTTTCGCTCATATGGCCCAAGGTTTCATATTCCGTCATGAAGGCAATGTACCGATCTCTGAATAAAGAGTCCCTGTCAAATTTTCGCTCTAAGGAAAAAAATCTACGTTTAGCTAATTCAAACGAGCTTCCTAATACTGACGGCGACTCCTTTAGCGGCAAGGTGACTATAAAGCGACCATCCTCATTCCGTTTTGTTGTTGATGTAAATATTTTTTCACATGTGTTTTCGTCCACAGTAAAATTATGCTTTGCAGGTATTGTGTCAAGCTCCCAAAAAGGAGTAAGGTCTATGTTACATTCCTGATCATTAAGAAAGAAACACACAGATTTTGGAGGTTTCTTACACCTTGGCTGATACAGCACACCACCCAAAAGCCAGCCAAACTTAGTTTCGATAAGAATTGGATGTTCCTTGCCGAGATCTATACGCCCTGTGCCTATAAGGCTCCAAAAGATTTGTGCACCCACGAGAATATCAATTGAAGAAGGTACATTATAAGAGGGGTCAGCTAAGACGATACCGGAAGGAATGGGGATATCATTTATACATAAGAAATTATTTGGTATGTTTGATGTGATGGTAGGTATTATGAAGCAATCAATATCTGTTTTAAATGTACCATCGTAAGACTCCAAATGAAGAGAGCACGACTGTGTACTTTTTGATTGCTGGTTGTTTATACCTGTAACATTTGAAATTTTGGAACATGTAGGTAATGTTAACTTAGCAGATAAATTCTGTGAAATGAAATTTGATGAACTGGAATTGTCGAGCAATAACCTAGCGGTATGAAATTGACCTTTGCTGTCACTCACCCTAACCAGAGCTGTGGAAAACAGTGCGTGTGACGATACGTTATCAACGCTTTGATTATTTGTAGGCAACGCCACGTGCTCTAGGTGAGTATTTGCATCGTTGTGAATATGTAGCAATGTGTTATGTTTTATTTTACAATATTTGCAATGACTGAGATTACACTTCGACTCATGATGTCCCGGGCGCAGGCAATTAAGGCACACCTTATACTCCTTCGCTTTACTGCAACGTTCTTCGACCGGTAAGGCTCTAAAAACATCACAATTAAATATATAGTGTGTTTTCGTGCACAATGGACAAGGCTTTATTTGATACTTAGGAGTGTCATGATGATTGGACGATACTACGAAGGCTTTTGATTTACTGACTGACGAATCCGCTCTTGACTTAAAATTTTTCGACTCTTCCAGAGTTTCCAAAAGGTTACACCTGTTACTTAAAAATGTAAGGAACTCCTCAAGAGTTGGCGGTACCGACAATAAGTTCCTATGCTCTTCCCATTTTCTATTGGTAATGTTGTCCAATTTGGAAGACATTATATGAATTACCAATGTGTCCCAATGATTTACGGGCTGGTCAAGAGTAGCCAGTGCCCTTAGATTTTTATTCGCACTATCAACTATTTGCCGAAGGCCGTGACTAGATTCCTTGTGAATAGCTTCAATGTTGAAGAGGGCCTGAACATGATTATTTACAAGTAATTGCTTATTATCATATCTGTCACAAAGTAATTTCCATGCCTCAACATAATTCTCGGCCCTAAAATCCAGGCTTCTAATTACTAAAGACGCACTTCCATGAAGAGAAGCACGAAGATAGTGGAATTTATTAATATCGTCAATGCTTTTCTCCGTATGGATTAATGAAACATACATATCCTTAAACTCTAACCAATTTTGATAGCCGCCGCTAAAATGTGGTAGATTTATTTTTGGCAACCTTACGTTACTTTGTCTACATGATTTAACAGTCGGGCAACCATCGGAACCTACCTCAGACTTGGCGCTTTCGTAGTCTTTGGCGCGCTGATTTCTATGTCGCTTCAACAGTTCTCGAGCGGTTGCAAGCTCAATATAATACGTCCCTTCAAACTGCTCTCGATCTGAATACAGCTCGGTCGGGTCATCAACTAATTGCTCCAACTCGCTCTGAAACGTGTCATAAGATTCGTATAAAGCATCAAATTTATTTATACGTAAGTCCAGTTCAACCAACTGTAGGTCGCTCAACTGACTGCAAGATTTTGCCGTAGCTAAGTAAGCAGTGAATTGCGTAAGCTTTGCTTTTACTGTACCACGTTTTTTAATTAATTCTTTGTAGCGGGCTTCGGAACTCATTATGAACTAAAATAAACAAACGAAAAAAAAATTTGTCGAATTGAGAACCTCCTCCTTTTTTCGAAGTCGGTTAAAAATTAAATGTACTCAATTAGGTACTATGCATTAACTATGGTCACTGATGGCCACAAATAGCCTGAAATTCGAGTGCTATCTTTACCTTTGCTCGTTTCAAATTATCAGGCGCAATAATTTTCGATTGACGAACAAATTGTGAATTTGCCATCAACAAATTAACAGGTGAATATTTTATTGTATGAATTGCAAGTTTTGCTTTTGCTATTATTTTATTTAAGTTAAATATGAACCACCTCCTTTTTTCTAAGAAAAAAAAATAAGAATTTTGATTTCAATACAAAACCGAATACATTAACAACAACGAAGATAATATCACCTGGCAATGTAAAGTTAAGGTTTTGTACTACTTTAAGCGATTAAGGTTAACATACAAAGTATTGAGATCGAAGCAATTTTAATGCTTTATTGTGATTGCGTTTATAACGAACTGATTTATAAGGACACTTAACTTGAACTTAAAGGAAATGCAAATTAAATTAAGAGGAATATTGGAAAGATCTCACAGTTATGCTATCTGTAACTTCAAGATGATAGGTAGCGAGTTCCAGTTCCGAAGAATACTTTATTCAAGTTTTGTTGACGATGCAATTCGTTCGCTATGATGGGTGCACTTATCTTTATCGCCCTGTCGGTGCAGTCCGCACCAAAGAACATTTGCAGAAAAGGCAGAACTCTGGAGGAGAAACAGTTTTTTTTTTTTCAAGAAGGCAGTTCCATGGGTCTTTGTTGTGATTGAATTTCTTAGTGTTTACAGGATAGGTATAATCGAACACTCAAATTTGACTGTATAAACCAATGTAACGACTATTTTCTATTTAATTGGATTGGATGATACATTTAGGCATTTTAATACAAATTGCTGTTAGAAAGCATTCCATCTATCCTGTAAATATTTAAAAAAATCAGCATGTTTGCAAGGTTTTCTATTCAGAAATTATATACCTGACCCGAAATGTCTAATGTGTGCCCTTGAATGTATACTCTTAACATTTATCAATACATAATCTTAACATTTATAATATTTTGTATCAGTTGTTATTTTATTCATTGTTTATTAGCTTCTCTTGCACCGCTCACAGTTTCTCTGTTTTGCCCGATGGTTGACTGGTAGAGAATGCTTCATAGCATTAAGTCCGCTTTTTGTATGATTTTTATTTTGTGCAATAAAGATTAAATAAATAAATAAAATTTATGACTACTTCCATTTTTTTCATTTTAGTTTATTTATTCGGAGTAAAGAAGTACAGAAAGGACAGACAAGATATAGTATTTTATGCAACTCTTGTTTAAGAGAGGTCAAAAAAGGTGAGTGGCGTGGGTAACAATTTGAGGCGAAGCCGAAAATTGTTATTAAAGACGTCACGAGCATTTTTTGACCCAGTTAAACAATGTTGCATACAATACTTTTTCTACGACCACACATTTATTTTAAAATAATATTGTAAATTTTAGAAATTTTCTTAGTCAAACACAATTTTATTAATCATCAATGTCGGGCGGGAGACGTCAAAATTAAAAAAGAAAGCTCCTCTATGGTTTAATGTACATCAGATTTTTTTTTTATTAGTTTGGCAGCCATGTATTTCATTAAGTCTTGTATACACGAGGTGTCTTAAAATGCAAAAAACGTACTGCGACCCGAATGCGTTTATAGGGAATAGACAATATAGACTTATCGTGACATCTGTAAGGTAGGAGCTTAATGGTGTGTTCACGACCATGTAAATGACAAATAAGGGAGTACGGGAGTAGGAAAAACATATAAGATAAGGATACAATTAATTATAAACTAAAATTAATGAAATGAAAATGCCTTCTATAAGATCGCGTCGAATAATCTAAAATGTTAATGGAGCGATAGCCATACAATTAAAATATCTTCTCTACAGAAAACGCGGCGACTCGTCAGCATACACGATCCTCGTGAACAACATGCGGCTGATGGCCATCCTGGACTGGTGGGAGGCGGTCAACCAGTTCATCATGCAGCCGCCGCTGCCGGCCTGCGATCCTGACCAGCAGCACTTGTGAGCTATTTATTTCATTTACAACAATATGAATTAAAAGAATCTCGGCGAAGTGCTCGACATTTTTTGATGATGTTTTTCTTAGTGGATCGGGCTCAGCGGCTCTACTGTGAACTTCGTACCGTAAATTTCGAAGATTTTTTCCTGTCACTCAATTGATAGAGTGACATAGATAAATGTTCGAATCGATATGTAAAGTACGAATTTAGAAGTTTGCGGTAGTAGGCCAAATATTTTTTGGTAATGTTGAAATAATCTAGCTTTTATCAAAGCAAAAGCGGCCACGGACACACGCAAATTGCGGCGCGGCAAGCGTTTTTCCTAATCATTGCGTGTGTTCTCAATTAAACAGCTCGTGTCGCGCGTGGCGACCGCGCAATGAACAGATAAAATGCTTGCCGCGTCGGATTCGCGCGTGTCCGTGGCCGAGCCGTAAGAGTAATCCATGTCTTGATTCAAAACACTCCTGTTTTTTTTAACCAAAAGTATTCGGAAAGTCTGTAATGCGCACAAAAAACAGATTATGATGAAATTATTTTACGCCAAATGACATTCATATAATATATAGCTTCACAATTTTCAAGCTGCATACTAAATCAGCTAGTCTTATTTGATCGTATGCATTAGTAGCAAAGGACCATGGCCAACTTTGTATGGAACTTTGCCCCAAAGTCAACACAGCTAAAAGTTACATTGTTGAATAGGTCTTTAAATCTACTTCATTTCATTCTCTGGGCACCAAGATGAATTCCATTGCAGAACTGAGATATTCATATTTGTCACTGTGAAGATTGTATTCACACTGACAAAAATATGCATATCTCATAGATCAGAGATACTGGTCGTTAATCATTAGGATATCGAAGTGTGTAAAAAAAAAGATTGTGCACACGTGATTGTATGTTAACCACCTCACTCGCTTAGTTTCTTTTTTCTTTTGACATTAGCCTTTTTTTACATACAAAATAAGGGTGATCACTGGTAGCTGCAGCTACCAAAATAAACTAGTGGCTAAATCTACAGAGGTTTTCTACTGAATTAGCTCGTATTCATGCTGACAAATATATGAATATCTCAGTTCTGCAATGGAATTCGATTTCGTGCCCATATAATGAAATGAAGTAAAGTTAAAGACCTATTTAATGATCTAACTCTCATGTTTGTTGGTCTTGGGGCAATTTTGACGCATGGTCCTTTTTAATCATTTACGTTAACGAAAAGTTTTGCCTTGGATTGCATTAGCAGCTAGGTACTTTTTAATAATTTACAGTAAGTAAAGAGACTCGGCTTTATAGAGCGTTGTCCCTGTATTGCACTATCCCCGACGATATGTGACGTTTATGCAATATTATTTGTCTCTTTCCAAAGACCGATGTGCAAAAATTATCGCCGGGTACGGTACGTTAACGAAAGGCTTTACCTTAAATTCCAAAAACAGTTACAGCGAACAGCTTTGTTAATGCAATAGGATAACATGAGTAAGAGTTAGCAAACTTAAATTTCGCATACGATGCCGTGGCGTCAGTGTCTTCTTTAACGCTTCATCACTACATAGTATAAAATAAAGTCACTTTTTCTGTCCCTATGTCCCTTTGTAGGCTTAAATCTTTAAAACTACGCAACGGATTATGATGAGATTTTTTAAATAGGTAGAGTAATTCAAGAGGAAGGTTTTTATATAGGTATAGTACCCGTGCGCAGCCGGGTCGCTAGTAACATTCTAAACGTCAACTTATTTACAGGGAAGAGGCTCTATCAGCAGCATTGGGGCAGATCGGGGCAGGCGGGGCCGGAGCCCAGCCGGGACCCGTGGAGCTAAAGTTAAACGTGACCGACTCACAGCTCGTTCTGGTCGAGGACGCCTCCGTCTGGGACACCAACGCCGTCATACTCAAGGTTACCATCATCAGCCGAGTGTAGCGTTTAATTTCCCGAAATTATTTTTTACCAGTATTTTAATATCCATTAGTTTTTTTCCCCATTTTTAATTTTTACCATTCGGAAGCTTTCCTAGTATGTTTTTGATTGTAACGTTTAATATCCAGAAATTATTTTTTACCAGTATTTTAATTTCTATTTGTTTTTTTCTCATTTTTATTTTTCACCATAGGAAAGCTTTCCTAGAATGTTTTTTTCTCATGCTCACAAATTCTTAGTAAATTTTCACATCGAACGTTTATTTACACAGTATATTTAATTGCCAAGTCGCTCATTGAGCTACTTGGCAAGTAAATGGAAAAATAGGTAGTTATGTACAGTCGAGGTCAAAATTGCATGGGCAATTTATAAATGAATTCATTCATAAATCGTCCATGCAGTTGTGAACCCTACTCTACACTGTACATAGCTCGTGTAAATCTTATCCAGGTGTGACTATAAAAATGTATCTGTAGTAGAAATAAAGGTTATTTCTATTTTTAAAAGAATGACATTTATTATCTTCATCATCATCATCAGCCTATGATAATCCACTGCTGGACGAAGGCCTCTCCTATTAAACTATGCGTATAGACGCATTAGGAGGTAAATGCCCATAATCGCCACGCTGGGCAAGCGGATTGGCGATCGCAGTTGTGTCCACTAGGATGACGCTGCTGCCCATCATCAATCTTGTAGAATGGTCAGTGACACTTCAATCTTAGTCGACTCATACGACACCCGCAGGAGGAGTTGGGGTGGTGACAAATGTATCGTTACTGCCGTCACCACACGGCGTATACTCAAGGTTACTCGTGCATAAATCATGCGATTTTTTCGGCTACCTTTTGACCCCCAACCTGGTGAAATTTGGTGAGGTTCTTGGCTAACCAAACCCTAAGCAGTCTCACGTGATTTTTTTTCATTAACCAAATTTTCTTGTACTACTTACTGTACGGTCGGCTCTAATAATATGTATACGATTTTGATCCTTATGCCCTTGACATACGTTCCGAAATGTATACATATTATTAGACGTGACTAATTAAGTACAAGTAAGTAATTATAATTCATAATTAGTTCTCTCAATCCCGAGAACGTATTTTAACTCGATAGTTGTTCCATCTCACTTCATATTTTCACTCTCCATATTTTTCATAGTATATTCATTGTAGAAAAATACTCGTGATGTCTTCTTATACATTTAATTAATTTTTATTTACGGTTCATTAACTTTCATGACCACTGCTCTTTTTTATGTAGCTTCAAATACAGTGCAATTAACTAAGATTTTGATTATAGTGGTCCTTAAAAACGAAATGTGAACTGTAAAAAAAATCACCCACTTTTTTCTTATTATTGATCGTATGCTATTATGAACATACATTGCAGTAATTGCAAAGTATATCATCGGTTGACTACCAACATTCACAAAGTAACAAATGTCTACTTGAAATTAAGCTAGTACACGAGATTGATAACTTGATAAGAGTAGGGACAGTTTTCAAGCGACTTCAAAAAAGATTTTCAATGCGACTGTATTTCGATAATTCTTTTTTTAACTGACTTCAAAACAAATCGTTAATTGGGATCTTGAAGAAATCGGTTCAAGTCGGTTTTTTTATTTTATTATGGTGAGTTTTGGTTGTGAGCCGACGATATATAGAATGATTCCACAATGTCGTAACAGATGTGCTTACCATAGAAAAAATCAACTGCTAAAGACTCTGGTTGTCACGGGATTCGAACCCGCTTACTCTGGATTGCCGGTCCAACGTGCTTCCAATTACACCAGACACCTTCCGTGAATCACAGCGAATTTAGTCAATGGTATTGTGAAGCTAATCACTAGCGACATCTGTACGTAATGTGTCGAAGGTACTACAAACTTAAGCCACTCCAAGACGTGTGTCTACCACAATCGTCCGCAAACTTGACAACTATCCGTTGCTTTGAATTTGCTATAGAATTATTATTTATTTTATTCAGAGTACAACAGTGATCACATACCGCGTCGCGGACGAAGCAAAGCCAGTGTCCTGCGAGCTCAACGAGCTAGAAGTATTCTCCTGTGTGCTGGGACTGGAAGAGGAGACCGCGCTGGCAATCGTCGACCCTGCGGCCCTCACCGTCGCACTGCACGCGGATCGCTCGCTACACGTAATGAATCATTAATGTTTTCCTTCAAAAGACAGAAAAATACAATCAAAAGCAGCCAAAAGACCTAAGCTCTTCTATATCACATCATCAGCCTATTACAGCCCACTTATGCGTATGGACCCATTAAGAGGTGCCCATTAGG
This sequence comes from Thaumatotibia leucotreta, assembly GCA_025490895.1. Lineage (NCBI taxonomy): Eukaryota > Metazoa > Arthropoda > Insecta > Lepidoptera > Tortricidae > Thaumatotibia > Thaumatotibia leucotreta. Next base: position 56,614 of record JALPQI010000951.1, on the reverse strand, counting down.
TAGGGGACCACCCACAGAGTACTCACCTTGAGAGTTTCCGGCGCTCAATATGTTAATTCTCTAGTCTAGGCTAGTCTGTGGCCATAAGTAAGCCCATTTCATAATTATATAAAAAATCCAAAGTGTCTGTCTGACAGAAAAAAAAAATTTAATGGCAGCCAAAAGACTCGAGTTCCTCTATAACACATCATCAGCCTATAGTCAACTGCTGAATATAGCTCATATTACTTATGCATATGAATGCATTAGAAGGTAATGCCCATAATCACCACGCCAGGTGGCTTATTATGGTCCCGCTTTATCCATTTATTGTGTAATGCGTCACTTTAGCACTTGCATACTTGTTAGAACATGACGGTAACGCTGACAAACGATTAGACGCAGTACCATCATAAGCCTACAGGTTCCATTATGATGACTCTGCTGCCCGTTTACAATGTTCAATAAATGAATGGTCAGTGACACTTCAGTCCTTTAGTCGACTCTTAGGGTGCGGCTCCACTGACGCGGAGATGTGCAAAATTGACCAATTACATTCTTCAAATTCAAAATTCGAAACACTGTGATGCGGTCTCATTGGCCGAGCTCCGCTCCGCTCCGCGTCAGTGGAGCCGTACCCTTACACCCATGGGAAGAGTTTGGGTGGTGACAAATGTATTCATACCGCCATCATCACGCGGCATGTCTTTACAATGCAAGTCTAATGGTAATCTTGTTTGGACTAAGTATATTCTACAATTGCAGATATCGACGGGAACATTGAATCTGCGGCTGTCGTACCACGACATGCGGATGTTCGCGTCTATGATACAATCACTGCCTGCGCAAGTTCGCGCGGCGTTGTCAGGTAACTCATTTTGATAAAGTAACTTTTCCTCAATTATCTGCGACCATATATACGTAACATGAACGTCTAACACCAGCTCAAAAATGCCCCCAAAACCAATTGTTCAATTGTGCCAAGATGGGCCGGACATAGCGCTTTTCGTGACACCGCGCAGACTTCGGCGCAACATCTTTGACAAATGTTTATTGAATATCGCCAATCAAAACTTTGATGGACCAATCACAACTATTTTCAAATGGCGGTTTAACCCCTCGTATGCTTAGACACGGATCCGTGCGTGGGAATTTAAATCTATTGTTTTAAGTGTCAAGGTCACAGGTATTTCAGTAACGTAATTTGACAGGCAGCATACGAGGGGTTAAGTTTTTATAGGTTGACATTCAAATTCATTGCCGTGATGCATTGAACAGAGGTGACACTTGTCAACTAAAATTCAGGACCGTTATTGAAAGGCAATTTAGTACGGCGTGCGGCTTCCATGTTTTATTTGTTCGTAGTCAATTATTAACAAAGATCGGATGGATTTGCGACATTGTTAGTGACTTACGTCGTTTTGATTACATATAGTATGAGATGTCGCACAAAAATCCGATCTCTGATTATTAATGATTAAAGTAAAAGTAGGTAAATATTACTGCAAGCTGGTAATGGGTTCTCCTTTATCTATTGGTTTAATACAGATATTAATTATTACTTAGGTCGACCTTTACAATCGTAAACATACAGCATCCTCATTTTGATAAAGTCACATTTCCTAAATTATTAATGATTAAAGTAAAAGTATGTAAATATTATTGCAAGTGGGTAATGTCCTTTAACTATTGGTTTAATACCGATATTAATTATTACTTCGGTCGACCTTTACAATCATAAACATACAGCATTGTAAGCATGGTAGCAAATAAGCCAGATTGTCCTCTGATATGTAGAATCAGAGGACTAAATCACTTATATGTATGTCAAAGGGACAGCCGAGAAACGGGGGGAGCGAATATTTAATTTCTAGCTACTTATCGTATCTACTTACAAAGGTGTATACTATGCATGGACGCACATAATTAAACACAAGGTAAATTACAATCTTTTTATTATACTGGTTCACAAATGATAAACCTCTGTCGTGAGAAGAACCAGCAAGAAACTCAGACTGTCTTACATTTTCCAAACTTTAACTAAATCACAACAAGTACACACTTAAAACAAGACTATTTACAACACTATAAACTATACTGATAGAAAACGACTGGAGAGTTATAAGCTTGCGTCCATGCATCATTTACTCAACCCTGGAATGCTTTATTCCAACTCTAAATCAAGAATGAATCCCTGAACACTGCGCTAGTGACCTTTTATACCGTGCGCTCACAAACTACTCCTTCATAGGCGGGTAGATCCCAACATGACGTTTAATGTCTACCTGCATGGACCAAGCAAAGAACATCTCAAGCAAAACATTGCTTATCGTTTTCTAGATTTTATCACTCTTAACAAATTAAATGTAAACATTGCAAATAAGACTATTCTTATTGTAAATAAGACTATTCAGACGTTCGACGACTCGACATGTCGTACACGTCTGCGCCAACTGAAGCATGTCTCCGACACGGCCATACTGACAAGACAAGCGTCCTCGCTTGTATCTGAAACAAACACGTACACCAGTAGTCTTTGTTACCACTCGGTCACTCCTGACCAAATTATCTGTCTACGTAAAATCATCTCGACTCAAGAAAAAATAATTTTAATCTTTGCAACTCAATTTAGGATCACTTATGGTCAATCAATTACCATCAATTTAAAATCAAAAGCAAACAAGTACCATCTGGCTTTCGTAGCCACATTTTACGTAAAACATTATAGATTTTCGGAAGAATATAATCTCATTAGTGGCCTATTGACTATCACATAACCACACACATTACGCGCATCCCTAAGGGATCGCCGATTCAACCCTATGACACTACTGTCTCTTAAACGCGACCTCCGCCAGAGCCTGCCGCGCACCGCGTACCCACGGACTACTCACAGGCAGACGCATCGGGTTACGGCTACGATCAAGCCTCTGGTACGGTCGACCCATTCTGACCGCAATACATAATGGGATAGAAATGACTACTGTTACATTTTACGAAATCAAATTTGAAACAATTTTACACACGATCATTTCACACTCCTCTTCTGTAACCTGTTAGAGGATCGTAGGAACATCTTACAATCGTCAATGTGACTCTATACACATCCACCACTTTAGCAAGGTATGCAGGTATACCACCAACAGTTGTCAGAAATACTGTAAGCAAACTCATCGTCCACAACCTCAGCAATGTACATAGAAAAACAATCTAGAGTCATCAACATGTCACAAAACACCCGCTATCCGAGTAAAGTACACGGACACATCTATAACCTTCAGCGCGGTCACTGACTGACCTGAGTAAGTAAAGTTTGCAAGAACACTCTATAACTCTCAACAACATTGTTGGCAAACTCATCATCCACGACCTTAGCAAGGTACGCAGGAATACCATCTACATAACAAATAATAATAACAAATACCGTGAATAATAATACTGTGAATGAATACCGTCATCACGTTTGGGATTTTAACAAGACAATGTCAAAAATCATGCCAGTCTTTAGGCAATTAACACCCCGGCTCATTTTTACCCCCAGAACGTAACGGTATACCAGAAATTCCAATCTATCATCACGTCATCAAATATCACTCAGTTACATTTCTTGAAAACCAAGTTCAGTTTTGCCAATTAAAAGTCAAAACGATTTAAACTAAAGAGTCAATCCCTCGACTCAAACAAAAACGTAAGTTACTCAACCAGGTTACAAAATAACCATGCACCTGATTTAATTTCTGTCCATGGGCTTGTTAGGATCCAATAACCCATCAGAAGTTAACCATTTCAGCCGCGTAAGTGCTACTCCTCGCAAAGAGTATACTGCACATAAAAAGCAGTCCACGTGCACACCTTTTACATGCTCCGGAACTTCTGATGCGATTATTAGATGACGCTCAATCCATCGGACTTGCTCTCAGTCCATTGAAAGCTCAAATGACATAAGAACTCATTAAATTTAACAATTACCCTTGTCGCATTTAAAGTAGTTAATAAAAAATTTAATGCCGCAATTCAGTATCATATTTTCTTTAGGTACTCATTTAATCAACAAAGAGAATTAAAATCAACTTCATTAACATTTGAAACAGACTAGCCAGTCTATCTATGTACTTACTACTTTACTAGCTAGTAACCGACATAGTTCTACAATAGTAAAAATGAAACACTTCACTTCAACAAAAACAACAAATGGGTTGCAGTACTCACAGCAGTTACAATACTCCAGATGCTACACCGAGCAATAGAGTCTTAACAACCACCTCCATGGCTGTCGGACAATCAAAACGCATTGACCACTTACACCATTGAACCAAACGCACGCCACTCACAATCGTGGCCGCACTGAGACGGAAAAAATAGATCCGATTTACACCTACGACTACGAATGATAAATGGTGTACTCGTATGTAGTCCGAGAAAACTGAACCCAACAAAAATGTAAAGAGTTTCATTCCACGATTGCAAACCATACGATTGCAAACTATAATGACAAATTCTAGTACCCACAATTTTAATTGAGTCAAACTGAAACTATTGACGGTCCAAATAAGAGGAAATGATTATCATCATCATCACCATAACCACCACCATCATCATAACCACTATCTTCATTAATACCATCATCATCATCAATACCATCATCATCATCATAACTACCATCATTATCATCTCCACCATCATCATCATCATCATCATCTACATCATCATCATTAGCATCATCTCCACCATCATCATCATCACCACCATCATCATCGTCACCACCATCATCGTCATCATCATCATCATCACCATTATCATAATAACCATCATCATCATAACCATCAACCTATATCAGAAATGACTATAATAGATCTCAATGCATTTATTAAAACTTGTCTTTAATAAACTTGCGTAACTGTGACATCGCTGTCTAATTTAGTTTTAATTTAGAATTTCTTGCTAAAGTTTTAACTCTATAAAATCGAAAGGGTAGAAGCCCTCAATGACTCCAACAACATTGGTTTCACCAATTAGCTCAGGGCTCAAATAGACCAACAAAATGTGAACTCCTCACCGGATTGACAACGTATCTACACCACGCGCTGCACCACGTGTTCACGGTAGGCAGCAGCGACACCAGCCATCAGCCTCTGCCGCGCCGTTGGGACATGATGACAGCAACAACTTGCAGGCCGGCAGCTCGCTCTGATTCACCATGTTGAACTGTAATCATCAAATTGTACGGTATCAGTTTCATCACTCAACTTAACCTGATCACAAAAATAAAAAGTTGAGGTTAGGATATTGATATCTTTTGTATTAAAATAATAATGGGCTTCACTTTACTACAACCAAGTTAATCTCGCAAATAATAAGACGTTTTTGAGAACACAAAAACTTCACGCTAAAAATAGAAATGTCAAACTGTTATTTCTTTACATTAATGCTTCGAATTTTGCATTAAAACAATTGGAACGAAACCTGTCCTTTTATATCAGTTGCTCCAAAAGTAACTCCCGAAGAGCTGGAGTCTTCATTCTTCTTCATTTCTTGGACATTTCGCAAGAATTTGCGGTAGTTTCATCGCAACAGCGTAGTCATCCTGAACGGAACTTCTGGCTACTATGAACGTGTTGTTCTTGAAATTGAAACATTCTGAGCTCGTTTCATCGCCACAACATAGTCATCAGTATCATCAATTCATCACGAACGAAATCATCACGAAACATTCTGTAACATAAATTTCACACGCATAGAAAAGTTAAAAAACAGTCATAAGCAATCTCTAATCAATTTTTGGTAGACCACAAAACAAAACCACGGGTTACCAGCCCGTATTTCAGAACTGCTAGTATTTCAAAAATCAGAAAAGTAACAAGTATGAGCCATGATATTCTTTGAAATTATTAAAATTACTGTTTTTTTTTTGTGAAGTGGGTGGGATACCTACCCACACGTATTGCAACAATAGAAATTCCATAAAAAAAACTAACTTGATATCTCAAATTACGTCTCGAAACAGACTTTGCTTCAAAAGATACGAGTGGTTTACACCTTACACCAAATAAAAAGTAACGATAGTTCAACCTTACCGACTGTCGATGATTTCAAACCTCACTCTTTACGTGTGGTACATTTACCATAACCACTTATTGTAGGCGATTAGTCAACATCCCGCTTTCTGATGTCAGAGGGACAGCCGAGAAACGGGGGGAGCGAATATTTAATTCCTATCTACTTATCGTATCTACTTACAAAGGTGTATACTATGCATGGACGCACATAATTAAACACAAGGTAAATTACAATCTTTTTATTATACTGGTTCACAAATGATAAACCTCTGTCGTGAGAAGAACCAGCAAGAAACTCAGACGGTCTTACATTTTCCAAACTTTAAATAATCACAACAAGTACACACTTAAAACAAGACTATTTACAACACTATAAACTATACTGATAGAAAACGACTGGAGAGTTATAAGCTTGCGTCCATGCATCATTTACTCAACCCTGGAATGCTTTATTCCAACTCTAAATCAAGAATGAATCCCTGAACACTGCGCTAGTGACCTTTTATACCGTGCGCTCACAAACTACTCCTTCATAGGTGGGTAGATCCCAACATGACGTTTAATGTCTACCTGCATGGCCCAAGCAAAGAACATCTCAAGCAAAACATTGCTTATCGTTTTCTAGATTTTATCATTCTTAACAAATTAAATGTAAACATTGCAAATAAGACTATTCTTATTGTAAATAAGACTATTCAGACGTTCGACGACTCGACATGTCGTACACGTCTGCGCCAACTGAAGCATGTCTCCGACATGTATTTATTATTAAATTCGTAACATTAGTTTTTTAGATTAGATATAAGCAAGTACTAATAATATTGTGGACCAATATGTTGTCTTTGCAAAATAAATCATTCATTCATTCATAATTAAGTAACTCACACCTACACTACGGAGTGACGTGATTGCATAATACGAAGAAATGTTGTCAACCCTGCCGACGGCATCACCGCTTATTTTTTTTTTTTTTTTCATTTATTTAGAAACAAACAGTCTTTATCAATTCATAAGTACATTAGCTAACAGCTTCAATTCTTACTATACAGACCTATAGTTTCCTATATGTAAGATAAATTACAATTTATAAACTTATTGCTATGAAACATGAAACGCTATACTAACCTACTTGTCTCCACACGACTTTAACGATGATTAAACATGTTTCTTAAATGTGATTTGTGAATGTTCGCTTATGTGTGATTCAACTTGTAAAATCGTCAGGTAAAACGGAAGAGGAAACTCCTGACGCAGACGCTCCCGCCAACAGCCTCCACATGCGCGCGCCGCGCCTCGTGGCGCCACGCTGGCTGCCGCTGCGCGCGCCGCCGCCGCCGCGTACCGCTGCGGGACCGCTGCGGGCCGTGCAGGTAGGTTAACTCCTGACGCAGACGCTCCGCCAACAGCCTCCACATGCCTCGTGGCGCCACGCTGGCTGCCGCTGCGCGCGCCGCCGCCGCCGCGTACCGCTGCGGGACCGCTGCGGGCCGTGCAGGTAGGTTAACTCCTGACGCAGACGCTCCGCCAACAGCCTCCACATGCCTCGTGGCGCCACGCTGGCTGCCGCTGCGCGCGCCGCCGCCGCCGCGTACCGCTGCGGGACCGCTGCGGGCCGTGCAGGTAGGTGAACTCCTGACGCAGACGCTCCGCCAACAGCCTCCACATGCCTCGTGGCGCCACGCTGGCTGCCGCTGCGCGCGCCGCCGCCGCCGCGTACCGCTGCGGGACCGCTGCGGGCCGTGCAGGTAGGTTAACTTGCCCGGTGTCCTAGGTGAGCGTTTCCCTTGCGATCGCGACGCGACACGACGCGACGCGATAAAATCAAACAGCCGCCAAAGTCAAACTATTCTTTATTCAAGTAAGCTCATTCAATAATAAGCATTTTCGAATCGTCTGACATTATCAAGAGAGAGAAACAAAAATCTACTACTGGTTCAAACCCTACACCGTTCCTGAGAAGAACCAGTAAGAAACTCAGGTGGACTTACGTATAATAATACATCTTATTAAAATAACATGCATTAAAGAATTAATTACAAAAAAAATATATAGACATTCTTTTAAAAAAGAGAAATAAATAAAGAATCACAATAATAAACAAAAATAATTATTATTATACAAGTTCACAATATTATTAAGCATCTATATCTATACTACTAGAGATGTAAAGGCCAGCTAATACAAGTGTCCTACGTGACCAACCCCGGCGCGGCTTACGGGCGACGCGACGCGAAGCGAACGCGATCAATTTGTTTGATATATTGGCGCGATCGAGACGCGACGCCCGAATAATGTTTCGTTTTGTTTATCGAAAATCTCCGTTAGGACTTAGCAGTTTTCAGTCTGTAGTTACCTCAACAGTGCAGTTCAACAACCTAAACTTCTAGACTTTCAATCGTTACAAAGTAATGTGTAACCTTTTCTGCAGGTTACAGCCGAGTGCGTGACGCTCTGCGTGATCGACGATTGCCTGGACTCGGACGTGCCACTACTGGAGATTTCTTTGGCTGACCTCATCGTTGAACAGGTATTCATTACGAAAATTTAATTTTTAGGAGGCAAATGCCCATAATTGCTACGCTCGATACAGGTAAATTCACTAAAGCTGGCACGAATGAAATGAATGACATCTGTCATTTGTGTGGTCGCTCTATACCAAACTGTCTCTACTGTCATTAAGACAGTCACACATAGATACTTTCTGTCACTTACTAGATCCATTCGTGCCAGCTTTCGTGAATTTATCTGTACGCGGATGCCGAACGCAACAGTCAGTATAATGCTGCTGGCCATCATCACTGTATGAATGACACTTCAATCCTTTAGTAGACTTTTACGTCGCCCGCGGAAAGAGTTGGGATGGTGACAAATGTATTACTACCGTTATCACGCGGCGAAAAATGTTTTATTCATCATTTAATTTTTTTGCCTCACCAAAGTGTTGGTGTCTTTAAAAGCGGTGCTTGTTTCAGGACCTACGGAAGATCGAAGAGTCATTTTCGGACCCCGTTCTAGTCTCTACACCATGCACGAGCTCCGGAACTATAGGGGCTAACGGCGCCGGCGCCGGCCGTCTGGGCGCTGCGCTTAGCGTGCACTATTATAACCGTATGCTGTCCGGTTGGGAACCCGCTATCGAGCCGTGGAGGTAAATAAATAAATATCTTGGGACATCTTACACAAATCAACCTAGTCCAACGGTAAGCTTAATTAAGGCTTGTGTTGTAGGTACCAGGCGACGATATATATAATAGATAGATACATATAGATACTTAAATACATAGACAGCCATGACCAAGGAACAAACATTTGTGATAAATAAATACACAAAGAATGCCCTCCCCGGGATCCGAACCCGGAACCTCCAGCTTCGTAGGCAGGGTCACTACCAACTTGGCTACGGAGGCTGACAAATTGACAGGTTATTGCAGGGGCCTGTTTATCAAAAGCTTGTAATGTAATACAAGTATTTAGTAGTCACTTTTCGAAAGAGCTCACGATTCTGAGTAGAAATATATAAAAAATACCTATGTTACATTAAAGTGGGTGGGAAAACTATGAAAAAACTAGTTCAGTTGAGTCGTTAAAATCGATTTAAGGTTTTATTATGATTTAGATTCGAAACGTCCTGGGAATACACCCTGACGAGTGGCCTGGCCCTGGGCCGGCTGGCGGTGTCGGTGCGCTCCGCCGAGCTGCTCAACACCAACATCACGTCGTCGCTGGTGGAGCTGGCGCAGCTGGTGCGGGCCAACTGGACCGCCGACTATTACACGCAGGTTTGTGTACGGTTTTTGTACCCGAGACATGATGGCAGTACACCCTGACACACGACACAGTACCTGTGGGTCTTTAACCACAAATGTTAGAAAAAAGGATACCGATGTCTTATTGGATGTGCTATTTTGACGTCTTGCCGAAACAGTTCCAGCCAAACAATCCATTTTGTAAGTCGACATTTTCATGGATCACACGCGAACCTCGAACAAAGACTCCTGTCCTAGTATGAAATTCGTGGTCCCCTGATAAAATAGATGACTTATAAGAATACTCCATTGACCAGATACAATGACAGCTTAACAAAATTTAATATTGAAGTAATTGTGAAAACACAAATCAAATTATTTGTTAACTAAATATTAGCTGCTTATCACCAACATCACGTCGTCGCTGGTGGAGCTGGCGCAGCTGGTGCGGGCCAACTGGACCGCCGACTACTACACGCAGGTTTGTGTACGGTTTTTGTACCCGAGACATGTTGGCAGTATACCCTGACACACGACAGTACCTGACTACATGTATAATTGGGTTTATCAACCACAAATTTTAGCAAAAAAAGATGCCGATGTATTACCGGATGTGCTAAATAGACATCTTGCCCACAACAGTTACAGCCAAAAAATCCATTTTGTAAGACATTTTCATGGATCACACGAGAACCTCGAACAAAGAATTCTGTCCCAGTATGAAACTCGTGGTCCCCTGATAAATTAGATGACTTATAAGAATACTCCATTGACCAGATACAATGACAGCTTAACAAATTTTAATATTATTTCGCATAATTGTTGCTACAGCCGCATCTCTCAATTAAACTGAATCACATTATCAAACAAACGTAGCGCCCGATTCCATTAAATACGACTTGGTTGTTGAACATGGTCAATGGTGCTGGTGGAGCTGGCGCAGCTGGTGCGGGCCAACTGGACCGCCGACTACTACACGCAGGTTTGTATCCGGTTCCTGTACCCGAGACATGATGACAGTACACCCTGACACACGACACAGTACCTGTGGGTCTTTAACCACAAATGTTAGAAAAAAGGATACCGATGTCTTGTCGGATGTGCTATTTAGACGTCTTACCGAAACAGTTCCAGCCAAGTAATCCATTTTGTATGTAGACATTTTCATGGATCACACGCGAACCTCGAACAAAGACTCCTGTCCTAGTATGAAACTCGTGGTCCCCTAAAAATTAGATGACTTGTAAGAATACTCCATTGACCAGATGCAATGGCAGCTTAACAAAATTTAATATTGTAGTAATTGTGAAAATAGAAATCAAATTATTTGTTAACTAAATATTAGCTGCTTATCACCAACATCACGTCATCGCTGGTAGAACTGGCGCAGCTAGTGCGGGCCAACTAGACCGCCGACTATTACACGCAGGTTTGTGTACGGTTTTAGTACCCGAGACATGATGGCAGTACACCCTGACACACCAGACTTCAAGGTGAAAGAATGAAGTCTGGTACTTTGACAGTACCAGACTTCATTCTTTCACCACAAATGTAAGCAAAAAAGGATACAGAAGTCTTATCGGATGTGCTATTTAGACGTCTTGCCAAAACAGTTCCAGCCAAGCAATCCATATTATAAGTCGACATTTTCATGGATCACGTGCGAACCTCGAACAAAGACTCCAGTCCTAGTATGAAACTCGTGGTCCCCTGAAAATTAGATGACTTATAAGAATACTCCATTGACCAGATGCAATGGCAGCTTAACAAAATTTTATATTGAAGTAATTGTGAAAACACAAATCAAATTATTTGTTAACTAAATATTAGCTCATGAAATAAAACTATGAAAACGGATAAACTCGCGTATATTAACTAATTTTAACTTCATTCCGACGTTTCGAACACTTTACAGGGTTCGTGGTCTGCGGATGACTCGCGCGTGCGGTTAAAATTAGTTAATATACGCGAGTTTATCCGTTTTCATAGTTTTATTTCATGAGTAATCCTCGCGGTAACCGAAGAAAATATTAAATATTAGCTGCTTATCACCAACATCACGTCGTCGCTGGTGGAGCTGGCGCAGCTGGTGCGGGCCAATTGGACCGCCGACTACTACACGCAGGTTTGTGTACGGTTTTTGTACCCGAGACATGTTGGCAGTACACCCTGACACACGACACAGTACCTGACTACATGTATAATTGGGGTCTTTAACCTTAAATGTTAGAAAAAAGGATACCGATGTCTTATTGGATGTGCTAATTAGACGTCTTGCCGAAACAGTTCCAGCCAAGCAATCCATTTTGTATGTAGACATTTTCATGGATCACACGCGAACCTCAAACAAAGACTCCTATGCTAGTATGAAACTCGTGGTCCCCTGAAAATTAGATGACTTATAAGAATACTCGATTGACCAGATACAAAAACAGCTTAACAAATTTTAATATTATTTCGCATAATTGTTGCTACAGCCGCATCTCTCAATTAAACTGAATCACATTATCAAACAAACGTAGCGCCCGATTCCATTGAATACGACTTGGTTGTTGAACATGGTCAATGGTGCTGGTGGAGCTGGCGCAGCTGGTGCGGGCCAACTGGACCGCCGATTATTACACGCAGGTTTGTGTACGGTTCCTGTAACCGAGACATGTTGGCAGTATACCCTGACACACGACACAGTACCTGACTACATGTATAATTGGGTCTTTAACCTTAAATATTATAAAAAAGGATACCGATGTCTTATTGGATGTGCTATTTAGACGTCTTACCGAAACAGTTCCAGCCAAGCAATCCATTTTGTATGTAGACATTTTCATGGATCACACGCGAACCTCGAACAAAGACTTCTTTCCTAGTATGAAACTCGTGGTCCCCTAATAAATTAGATGACTTATGCATACCTGGGATAACTGGGGGCAAGTTATAGGGATTTGATATCGATTAAAAAGATGTCGATATAATTATAATAAAAGATGTGCTTATTGAACATTCTCGAGTACAGTACAGAGGTTCGATGTCATATCTGATATCGGACCTCTTGTATGCAGATGTCATTTTAATCAAAATGACAATTTAGTAAAGATTTTTTAATATTAATTGTATATTTTAAAACTATTTTAAAATAAACGCGTAACTACCCGTTTAAATTTATTTTTTATTTTAATTGAAGAGTAAGTACCTAATATTTATTTATGCCGAATAACATTTTGATGTTGTCATTCACAGTAACATCGATATATTTTTAGTCGATAAAATATTTTGCTACATCACTTTCGTATAAATGCCCCGAGTTATCCCAGGTATGCTTATAATATGAATACTCCATTGACCAGATACAATTACAGCATAACAAATTTTTATATTATTTCGCGTAATAGTTACTACAGCCGCATCTCTCAATTAAACCTAATCACATTATCGAAGGAACGTAGTGCCCTATACCATTGAATACGACTTTGTTGTTGAACATGGTCAATGGTGCTGGGGGAGCTGCCGGCTGGTTGTGTACACTACAAATGTTGTGCAAAATCCTTGAGGTTTTCAAGGAAACGTCTGAATTCATATTGCAGTCACAATAATCACCAAATTAAAAACAGACTTCAACCGACTTCTCCAAAATTCCATCATAAGACCAAACTTTGTGCCACATTATTATCTCGGGACTATACCCGTTCGATTAAAAAAATAAATTTGAATATCGGTTCACGATTCTTGGTAAACACATATACAAAAAAATCTAATTGAGAACCTCTTCCTTTTTTGAAGTTGGTTAACAAACCTCAGTATCTAATACACTGACGCTAATTCAGACAGAAAAATAAGCAAAAGTAATACCTGAAAGAAATGGATTTTGCACTACATCTGGCGCCCGTTTCACAAAAGCTTGTAACTTGTAATACAAGTGGAAGTCTCTTTTTAGCATTATAAATTAAATAAGGACTTCCGCTTGTATTACAAGTTACAAGCTTTCGATAAATAGGCCCCTGGAAGCAGCTTGTATTTAAACAAGTTTAAGTTTAATTGTTTATTAAGTAAAACATTGTACATTTTTTGTTCTTAAAGACTAGGAAAAAATAATAAGTGAACTGGTATTTACAAATGCCTGAACTAGGATTTCCTGTGTTTCAGGCGGAAGAGTTACAAATTATCCTGTGTTACAAATTTAAATTCTATGTGTACCTGCATAGGTTTTAAAATTATATAAGCAAGAGCAGTGCTTAGACCAAATGGCAATTTAACGAATTCGTAATGTCGTTTTTGGGTATAAAATGCAGTTGCGTCAGACATGGGGCGACGAGATTATTGGTAAATAATGATGGAAAGACTACTGTGCCACGCAATCTGAATATGAATAAGAGTTAATTAGGTATGGAAAACATTAGTAAATGACATGTAATAAACATAAGGCATGTTAAGAATTTTATCTGTTAATGAAATTCGTACTTATTTTGCGTTTAGGTATTGATTCAGTATTTCAAGATTACAATTCCTTTTCAGCCTGTATCCCTGGACGCATCGCCGAAAGGCAGCCCAGCGGGGCATCGAAGGCGGTCGCCATTTGTGCCCTACGCTCTCCGGAATCACACTGGACATAAGCTGTGGTTTACTACGCTGCTCACTACCTGCGATGTGTGAGTTCAATTGTTACTATATGGCATATGTATTTCTTATACAGTTCTGTATTTATGATGTTATTTTAGTTCACTTAAAATTCATTTTTTTTTGAAAAACCAATCAATTTCATATTTACTCTGTAACAACATAGGTAAATATTTATATAACGTTAGTTGAAAGATATTATTTAAAAAGATAAGCCCGACGAGTTTCTTACCGGTTGTCTTTTCGGGTCAGTGTTGTAAGGTTAGTACCATAAATTTATTTTATTTTATAAACTTACTGTTGTGTATGACAATTGAAAGGTGCTTGGTTTATTGTTGTGCGGTTGACTTTTTTATTCTGTATTTTCAAAATTTTATTTGTTTATTTATTTTATTTTTATTCCAATTAAGTTTCACAGCATTACAGTAAAAACCAAGTCACTGCGAACTAAAAATTTAAACATCAAATAACTTAAAACCAGCTTGATTTAGGCGACATAACGACGTGGCTCCGTTGCGTCGTCTGATTTGGCGTAGGATTCGAAAATACAGCTTAAAATAAATAAATTATCGCCTACACGGGCTACACGGTAATATAAATATTCACTAGTAATTAACTTACCTTAACATGTTTTAATTTACAGACTAACAGAAACAACCGGCTTTAGCGGCCCCGACGACTCTTGGGTGGTGGTGCGCGGTGGCGACACGGAGCCCTTCTCGTTCGGAGCCCGACGAGGCCGCGGCGCCCGCGCAGGCCCCGCCGTATTGCACCAACTGGCGCTGCGGCTGGACGGCTGGGGGCCTCCAGACCCGGTGTGTGTGGACCGTGTCGGCGTGTTCTTCCGGACACTGACACACGCGGTAAGTTTAACTGAGGTCACGTATCTCAGACGTATTTTCAACTCTATGGTGTTGATAATAAGACATTTGTACGTGGCCGACAGAGGGTTAATTGCGCTAGGACGTTTGAGTATCCACAACCAAAATATTTTTTAGCTGTTCTCCGGAGTCTTTAACCGGATGCAAAATCGATGCTACCACAAGGTTTAAACACAATGTTTAACAAGGTTTGAATGAAAGCTTCACTTGGTAATTGTAGTTTCTAGCTGTATCAATTGAGCTAAATTGTCAACAAGTAACTATTTTACTGGGTTTTATTAGAAGATTTATTAGAACTGTATTTTTAAATGCAGTTGTTGTTACTACCTCCATAATAGCAGTATGTGTAATAGTGTACAGTCACCACACGGGATTGTTGAGCCACTTGCCACTGTCCGCAACTTGGTCGAATAATACAAATCGGGTTCCGAATTCTTATGAGGCTGGTATCACGACTTCGGCCGAACTCTGCTGGCCAATGCGACGGGCGTTGCTACGGTTAGCCAATGACCGCTCGCGTATTCTTCAGAAGGTGACATTACCATGGTTACGTAATAACAAAAATGTTTAACCAATGATTGATGGCTATTTTTCCGGAAGCTGACGTTACTATAGTTACGTTATAATTATAACATCCGTTTTAGTCCTGGAGACGTCAATCTAACTTCAGAGCCCTGATGGTAATTTCACTTTCTTTTAACGGCTGTCACTGACAGGTATTTTTTCAAAGTTAGAATTTCAGTCAGAAACTTTCAAGTTTCTACTAAACATTTTTATGGCTATTGACAGATTATAGGATTATAGGTAGATTGTCAAAGGTTACCTACCATATTTCTACAAAGGTTACATTACATAAGTTTTCAACTAACGTCAACTGAGCTGTAACGAATGATAATAAAGACAGCAATAGCATTTGTCTCTGTCAATGAAAAAAATAATTTAAAATTGCTCGATAACATGCCTATTTATTTATATAAAAACCTTGAATAATAAAATACCTCGCCTATTAATGTCAGATAAGTCATGGCAACCGATTTGAAGCAAGTACGAAAAAATTACTAAACGGTTTTAGACAAATCTATGAAGAACTGTCGTTATCCAGTTTCCTCTAGGAACAGCGACATCTAGCGTCTAATAATGGCCGATGACTAATCCTTAATTCTCGTAAACGAAGAAATTTTTATTATTTCAACTAGTTTTGACATACTGAAATTTTGACGCAACAAAGATTCGTATTTGACTGACATATCATCGGGGAACATCGGTCATGTCGCGATCGTGCCTACTAACGAAAAATACCGAACCCATAATATTACACGACCAAATTGCATCCATTGCCAAGTGGCTCAACATTCCCATGTGGTGACTGTACATCGTTTATCTGAGACTAAAACTAAAACTTTACACATGTTTATAAAATCTTTATTTGTTATTTCAGCTGTAATCTGAATAAATTATTTTAATAATTTGGACGAGATATTGAAAATGTTTTGTATCATCTAGGTATTATTAAAATACTGCTTGAAAATATTATTAAAGTCAGTTTGGAAAGTGAACGCGTCTGGCAGAAAGGTACGCTCATATATTTCATGTGCCTTTACTTTTCAAACAAACTAGGGCACTTTCAAACCTTGACTAATAATCTACCTTTTTTCCTTCAGAAATCTGGCGCAGAAGCACGCCTCGTGCTCGAGGTGTCGCTAGAAGGTTCGGCTCGGAAGTTGGTGACGGTGCGCTCGGCTCTGACGCTGCTCAACCGGCTGACTATACCTGTTGACGTGCGGTTGGAACCCTCTCCAGGTAAATCATACAAACTGATCATTCGCTTTTTGTGTACTTTAAAGTTTGTGTCATATATTTACAAAGACACGTGGAGTTCAATAGTGTAGGTATTCAATTTATAAGATACTTACGAGTGCCTGTTATCATTAAAATGTAACTATACATAATTAGGCAATTTAACAACTGTATAATATATTAATGAAAATGAACTAAATTAGACAGTACTTGGAATTGCAACAAAAATACTGCCGTGCACAATGCACACTATTGTTCAAGCGTTATGGTAGCAAACTTAGCCCGCAAGCATAAGACGACTCTATAAATGGTTAGTAAGATCCAGCCAGGCAATCCTTTTTTCAAGTTGACCTTTTCATGGATCACACGCGAACCTCGAATAAAGACTCCAGTCCTCCCTTGAAACTCGTGGTCCCCTAACAAATTAGATGACTTATAAGAACACTCCATTGGCCAGATACAATGACAGCTTAACAAAATTTAATAGTATTTCGCATAATAGTTACTACAGCCGCATCTCTCAATTAAACTGAATCACATTATCAAAGGAACGTAGTGCCCGATTCCATTGAATACAGACGTATTCATTGTTCTTGAACATGGTCAATCAATTCCAACGTGTAAAAACAAACTTTAGAATGATAATAAATTATATGTACCATTATGTGATGTAGCTTAAGGTATACTTTAGTTAACCATGGTGTAATATAGATGTGACAGGTTTAGACGAAGAGCAAGTATCTTGAGATACAATCGGTTTTCAGTATTCTACAAGTAATAAGGGTTTCAAACACCATAAACGAACACACGAATCATAACATCTTGTACAATGTAATGAATCAAGGAAAACCTTAGTTTCTCGTTCAAAACTGAAGCAAAGTTTTCCTGTAGAGCTGAATGTGGGTATGTTGCACTGGGCTTGCGGGCCGCAGCGCGTGCCGCATCGCCTCACGTAGTATATGATGATGCCATGATAATAATGCCAAATTTCAACCCAATCGGTCCAGTAGTTTCGGCTTAAACCGGCTGTAAACAGGCAAACAGACAGACAGAGATCCTGTAAGGATAACGGTTCCGTATTTTCCTTTTGAGGTTCGTAACTACCATCTCAAGCACCGTTTTCCTATAGAGCTGAATGTGGGTATGTTGCACTGGGCTTGCGGGCCGCAGCGCGTGCAGGCGAGCTGCGCGGCCTTACAGCGCGCGCACGCCGCCCGCGCGCCGCTGCTGCCGCCGCCGCGGGACTCGAGGGCGTTACACCCTGTCTCGCTTTGCGGTACATTACCGAACGTAGGCAATGAGGGTTTTCGATATTTTTTCTGCTACCAGGCGGCGCTGCGTAGGCGTGAGGTCCAGCTGTCAGATTCATAGGTACTGAACATAAAATATCCAAATTTTGCATTTAGAAATTTATTGACGATGTGATGGATTACGAATAGAAAACAACCGCCGAACTGAAGATTGCGCAAAACACAGTGGCGCAAATTTACTGATACTAAAAAAATTATTAGAACTTTATTCAAGTCATGGAAATTGCTTGGATTTATATAATTATTTTTATTTATTTTAGAAAACAATATGCCTGAATTAATGATTATAATAATAAATGTACCAAAAAATACATTGAAAATTAAATTTGCTAATTTATATTCACAAGTCGTAGGACCTTACGTACAATGTTGCCATCTAATCAACACATAGTGGCAGAAAAAGTATCAAAAATCGTCATTTCTGAATTAAGGCTTGTTTCACAATTCTCGAATATCTGTCATATGAGATTACTATATTTCCCGCGGCGTGTAAAAGGATGTCGTGAGTATCAAAAATGTGCTATTAAAATTTTTGAACGAAACGTCAGGATGTAATTAAATTAATTAACATTAACGATGTAATCCGTTCCTATAGTTTAATTTCATTAATAATTATCGTTGAAAATTAGTAAAGCGTATTTTCGTGGTACTTTGGCAATATTGTAGTCGGTTGTTTTTATACTTGACTTTTGATTAAATGGTTATATATACAAGATGGCCAAAAAAAATTGTATTCCCGCTTTGGCCATCTTTACGATTATGGGAATCTGAATAGATCCCCTAAGTGGTTTTAGGAAATTTAAAACAGTCGATTTTTTTAAATACGTGCTTCCTAGGTGCTAGGTACTCGCTACTTAGAACTTGAATTTATTTCTAATAAAACTCGACTAAATTCTGCTTCCCAAAACCTCAGTGGCAGTGGGAATCTGGAAAAATGCACTTTTTTTGGCCGCCTGTATAGGTAACGAACTATAAGTAATAATCTTAGTGTAAATTAAATTTAGCGATGTAAGTATAACTAATTTCAAAGAATAAAAGCACAAAATACTAAATAGAAGATAAATTATAAAATTGTGATTCCATTTATTGTAACTTTTAGGTTTCATTGTAATGAGAGAAACAGGGTGTAACGGTAGTGTATTAGCTACATATATCTCAGACTCACTAGTATCTTTTATCACCATATTACCTTCTGTGCATTAGTTTACTCTTAAAAAGCGCCCTTTCTGAACATTGTGAAATTCATTTTTCTGCCCTCCGGCCGGCAAACAGCACATTGCCAGCCGCTGCGCTAAACTAAATTGCTGCCTGCCGGCTCCGTTGAGCAGAAAAATATTATACAGATATACATACCTCGGCCATTAAATGGGAAAGTCTCGGATCACATGTTTGTCGGCCTCGGCTTCGCTTCAGCCTACAATTAGACGTCATCCGAGACATTTTCCACTTAAACGGCCTTAGCATCTATGAAAATAAAGTTTATTTGAAGAACAATAAGTAAATAATACATATTTGGTCGACATACCACATAACCACTACAAAATACAAAGTATATTGCACTGGATACTTGAGGTGCTCGATGGTCGATCTATGCTACTATTAAATATTCACGCGAAGGCCTGACTTATTTATTTATCCGTAAAGGTCAATGGTCCGGCGGCAGCGGTCGCTGGAGCAGCGTGCCGGCGGGGGGACTGTGGGCGGCGCCGCTGTCGCCCCTCCCCGGGGGCGTGGCCGTGCGACCTGCGCTGCGCGGCGCCTGTGCGCCGGCGCACGTCGACTGGCGCCACGAGCGCTTGCTGCACGTCGAGTGTCGCGCCCCGCCGCTCGACGTGTACAGGTGAGGGCAATGACCTCCTCCCCGGGGGCGTGGCCGTGCGACCTGCGCTGCGCGGCGCCTGTGCGCCGGCGCACGTCGACTGGCGCCACGAGCGCTTGCTGCACGTCGAGTGTCGCGCCCCGCCGCTCGACGTGTACAGGTGAGGGCAATGACCTCCTCCCCGGGGGCGTGGCCGTGCGACCTGCCCTGCGCGGCGCCTGTGCGCCGGCGCACGTGGACTGGCGCCACGAGCGCTTGCTGCACGTCGAGTGTCGCGCCCCACCGCTCGACGTCTACAGGTGAGATGTCATGTCGGCTCAATAATCCGTTGCCACGATTCTCTCGAAAGACAATCAAACCGCAATTCTGAACTTTATCATTGCAAATAATTTTTTCTTTCAAACGTTGTCACGTGAATCGTTTTTAGCGATCAAGAGTTGACCTCTATTGGCAATATTCTAAACAAAAGCGGTCCTTCGAACCGGAGGACCCTCAACCCTAGTGATGTCCTTCATCATACTCTTGTGTAGTCAACTGTTAGGCAATGACATTACACATGTCTTAATAAACTAATTGATATTAAAGAGTTTATTAACAGATTCGTCCAATAAAACATTTAGAACATTTCCACTTTTTTTGAAATCGTAAATACAGAATATTTTCTTCGGTTACCGAGAGGATTACTCATGAAATAAAACTATGAAAACGGATAAACTCGCGTATATTACTAATTTTAACTTCATTCCGACGTTTCGAACACTTTACAGGGTTCGTGGTCTGCGGATGACTGACAATGGAGGAAATTTGATAGGATTGAGATTTTTTTGAAGTTAAAATTATTTAATATACGCGAGTTTATCCGTTTTCATAGTTTTATTTCGTAAATACAGAATTAAGTGAAACATATTTGCAGATTCTGCTGCGCGATAGTCCGAGAGCGCTTCCCGCCGACTCGCGACCCGAATGCGGCCGGACACGCGCTCACCCTCGTGCCGGCTCTCAGACTAGAGAACCTGCTCCCCATGGAACTGCAGTTCCGGTGTTCAGGGCTGGATGCGCAGGCGCATGGTGCTCTGCCGGCCGCCGTTACGAGGCCCTTCCACGAGGTTAGTGAACCTACAGGTCTGCAGCTACCCATGGAGCAGTTCCGGTGTTCCGGGCTGGATGCGCAGGGGCACGGTGCTCTACTGGTCACGAGGCCCTTCCACGAGGTTAGTGACCCTACAGGTCTGCTGCTACCCATGGAGCAGTTCCGGTGTTCTGGGCTGGATGCGCAGGCGCACGGTGCTCTACTGGTCACGAGGCCCTTCCACGAGGTCAGTGACCCTACAGGACTGCTGCTACCTATGGAGTCAACTTTGGAGTTATGCCCATATTATTGCAAACAATGACGCACATTTGTCCCATCTCCGTTTATCACAGTTAATGAAAGGTTAAAAATGCGTTGACGTAGATCCAATCGAACTGACCCATAAATCCGTTTCTCATTCATCGTGCCGACTAATTTACATGACATTATTTTTTTTTCGTGATCACAGCTGAACGTTGAAGAAGGGGTAGAGTTAAGCGTGAAGATAGAAGGCTTCGGGTGGTCCTCTACTCTGTCAGTGGGTGGCGCCGGTGCCAGCTCCTTTACCGCGCGTCTAAAGCTCAAGGACACTTGGGGCAGACGGTTGTATCTCAATGCGAGGGTCGCTTTGAAGCCTACAGATGGAATCAAGGTTAGTGTTATGCCATAACTGTGTATCCGCTGTGTTGATCGCGAAATGGAATGCCTTTCGCTTTTCTTGAATTTTTTCTACTAGTATTGTATTTTGGTCATTTTTCCGGAACCGGTTTTTCTTTACCGTAAAACACTGGAAAAAAATGAATGATAAAATTATATTTCGTACATAAGTATTTTGAAAAACTGATTAATACGATCCGAGGATTGAACTCACGATCGCTGCGTAGCAGCCGTGCATTTTACCGCTCGACCACAAGCGATTATTTATATTTTTTTCTACTTTTTGTTTTATTTATCTTGGCCCCACGTTGGGCGCCATAAACGTTTTGGTCGCAATGTCTTGAAAGTGGTAACAACAGTAGGTGTGGTATCGACAGTAGTGAGAAGTTCAGTAACCAAGAGCATAATTACGGTCACATCGAGTCGAAACATTTTTGTACATTTTGGCCTGAAGATTGCGACCAGGTCAAAAAATAGGAACTAACCTTATTCCATAAACGTTTCTTCTCGCAAGGTATAACATTCAGCAAAAAGAAATACAAAACTTTGGCAAATTACGATATAGGCGGAGAACCGGTTCAAAGAGTTGATCATATTAAAGATCTTGGAGTCACCCTTGACGATAAGCTCACCCTCGATCGGCATATCTATGCAATTACGGCTAAAGACTATCAAATGTTAGGATTCATTCTAAGGGCGGCAAGACCGCTAAAGAAATTTTCGTCCTATATATTATTATACAATTCTTTGGTTCGGCCTTACCTGGAATACGCATCCGAGGTCTGGAACCGTCATTATTCTGTCTATAAAGATGCTGTGGAGGCAATACAGAAACGGTTTTTAAGAGCGCTTCACTATAGATTAGCCCATGCTTCACTGCCTTATAGTAAGCTGCTCGAGCGTTACAAACTTAACACACTTGCGGGCAGGCGCAGCGCAAAGGATGCGGTTGCTCTGTTCAACATATGCAGAGGTCATTTCAATTGCCCAGAACTGTTTGAATGTATCGATTTCCGTGCTCCAACCTACAGAACGCGAACAATCTCTCTGTTCGCGGTTCCGGCCGCCTCAACCAACGCGGGGGTCCGTGCTCCGCTGCGCAGAATGTGCCAAAATTACAACAAAGACTTCGTCTCGGTTGACATTTTTAACACTAGTAGTGCCAATTTTAAACGTAAGGTCTACTCACTGTCATGAAATATCTGTGCATAACTTCCTAGTAATTCCCTGGTACCTATATCAAATACGTAGTTTTAGTAAGTCTCAAAAATGTATCAACATTAACTCATTGTTTCTGATGATCCTATCATATTAACGTATTATCTTGTTCATATCCATAACATACTGTATTAATACTGTAGTATTATTATTCTTACTTATGTATATCCGAAAACAATGCCACTTAAATCTCTTGTGCTTATGTCTTAGTGGGAATTGTTTCAGGATGTAGGTAGTATTTACTTTTTAAATCGCACTTCATTTACTTTCTTGTATCTGCCTATGTTTGTTTTTTCCCCAATAAATAAAATAAAATAAAATAAGGTGATAAGTATTGTCCCTTTTGGTTTTAAGGACATAAAGCGGACGGAAAGCGACAAAAAATATCCACTCGAACGTATTGTGAAAATTATAGATGAGTGAGAATTAAAGATGGCAGCATCAGCTCTTTCTAGCTATTCTAGAAAACTGTAAAGTATTCTAATAGGAGATGCAGGCATGTATTGCTTGCCCTTAGAGAATGGTCAGGCGCCTAGCCTTGTAAGGGATTGCATATATTTATTATTAATAATATCCAGTCGCTAAGTTAGGAGACGTTTATAAATAAGGTGGTAAAACATGTAGAAACATGTCACTTCTATACTTTGTTCAACATTCTCAGTCAGTAAAAAAGGCGGCAAATAAAAAAAAATGTCTGCTCGAAAACTTGTATGCCCATAAAAAATAAGAATTTGGTCCCTTTTTTACTTTCAGACATTGTTATATTTAAAACACGTATTTGTGTCCAGGTGTCAATCAGCGCAGCCTACTGGCTAGTAAACCGCACCGGTTTACCGCTAGTGTTCCGCGCAGAGGGCGCCACCGCGCCGGCGGCGGGGCAGGGCGACGAACACGAGGTCGCGCGTATGGTCGCGCCGCTACTCTTCGCCTTCGCGGAGGCCGACGGCGGGCCCACTGTCACCGCCAGGCTGGGGACCGGCGTGTCGCTGAACCAGGAGGTAATTCCGCAGCCTACTAGCTAGTAAACCGCACCGGGTTACCGCTAGTGTTCCGCGCAGAGGCCGACGGCGGGCCCACTGTCACCGCCAGGCTGGGGACCGGCGTGTCACTGAACCAGGAGGTAATTCCACAGCCTATAGGAAATCATACCGCGTATATTAAATAGAATTAATATATTAGGAATAGCAAAAAGCACAACACATTCGGCAAAGCCGTAAAGGAAAAGACAGATGGCATAAAGATTTGACGCGTGACATAAGAGTCATATCAACCGGCCAGCTATGGTGCAAGGAGTATGTTTATACTCTTCCAACATCCTCCCTTAAACATAATCCCATCATCTTGGAACAGAAGACCAGCTTCGGGAGTGCCGTAGCCTTAGTAAGTGCGTCAGCCACCATCAAATCTGTCTGAATGTAGCGGACGTCGATGACACCTTCATGGACTTTGTCACGCACAAAATGATGCCTCACATCGATGTGCTTGGTTCTCGAATGATAGCCAACAGTACCAGAAAGTTTGATACTGCTCTGATTGTCGCTGTAGATGATCAGGGCTTCATTCTTCATCTGCGGCCATAAACCCTCTTGGAACTGCTTCAGCCACAAAGCTTCCTGTACGCATGTCGACAATGACATATACTCGCTCTCTGTCGTTGAAAGCGCCACGGTAGGTTGCCGCTTGGAACACTAGCTGATCGCTCCTTGGCTAGTAAACCGCACCGGTTTACCGCTAGTGTTCCGCGCAGAGGGCGCCACCGCGCCGGCGGCGGGGCAGGGCGACGAACACGAGGTCGCGCGTATGGTCGCGCCGTTACTGTTCGCGTTCGCGGAGGCCGACGGCGGGCCCACTGTCACCGCCAGACTGGGGACCGGCGTGTCACTGAACCAGGAGGTAATTCCGCAGCCTACTGGCTAGTAAGCCGCACCGGTTTACCGCTAGTGTTCCGCGCAGAGGGCGCCACCGCGCCGGCGGCGGGGCAGGGCGACGAACACGAGGTCGCGCGTATGGTCGCGCCGTTACTCTTCGCGTTCGCCGAGGCCGACGGAGGGCCCACTGTCACTGCCAGGCTGGGGACCGGCGTGTCACTGAACCAGGAGGTAATTCCGCAGCCTACTGGCTAGTAAGCCGCACCGGTCTACCGCTAGTGTTCCGCGCAGAGGCCGACGGGGGGCCCACTGTCACCGCCAGGCTGGGGACCGGCGTGTCGCTGAACCAGGAGGTAATTCCGCAGCCTACTAGCTAGTAAGCCGCACCGGTCTACCGCTAGTGTTCCGCGCAGAGGCCGACGGGGGGCCCACTGTCACCGCCAGGCTGGGGACCGGCGTGTCGCTGAACCAGGAGGTAATTCCGCAGCCTACTAGCTAGTAAGCCGCACCGGTCTACCGCTAGTGTTCCGCGCAGAGGCCGACGGCGGGCCCACTGTCACTGCCAGGCTGGGGACCGGCGTGTCACTGAACCAGGAGGTAATTCCGCAGCCTACTGGCTAGTAAGCCGCACCGGTCTACCGCTAGTGTTCCGCGCAGAGGGCGCCACCGCGCCGGCGGCGGGGCAGGGCGACGAACACGAGGTCGCGCGTATGGTCGCGCCGCTACTGTTCGCGTTCGCGGAGGCCGACGGCGGGCCCACTGTCACCGCCAGGCTGGGGACCGGCGTGTCACTGAACCAGGAGGTAATTCCACAGGCTATTGGAAATAATACCGCGTATATTAAATATAATTAATATATTAGGAATAGCAAAAAGCACAACACATTCGGCAAAGCCGTAAAGGGAAAGACAGATGGCATAAAGATTTGACGCGTGACATAAGAGTCATATCAACCGGCCAGCTATGGTGCAAGGAGTATGTTTATACTCTTCCAACATCCTCCCTTAAACATAATCCCATCATCTTGGAACAGAAGACCAGCTTCGGGAGTGCCGTAGCCTTAGTAAGTGCGTCAGCCACCATCAAATCTGTCTGAATGTAGCGGACGTCGATGACACCTTCATGGACTTTGTCACGCACAAAATGATGCCTCACATCGATGTGCTTGGTTCTCGAATGATAGCCAACAGTACCAGAAAGTTTGATACTGCTCTGATTGTCGCTGTAGATGATCAGGGCTTCATTCTTCATCTGCGGCCATAAACCCTCTTGAAACTGCTTCAGCCACAAAGCTTCCTGTACGCATGTCGACAATGACATATACTCGCTCTCTGTCGTTGAAAGCGCCACGGTAGGTTGCCGCTTGGAACATCAGCTGATCGCTCCTTGGCTAGTAAGCCGCACCGGTTTGCCGCTAGTGTTCCGCGCAGAGGGCGCCACCGCGCCGGCGGCGGGGCAGGGCGACGAACACGAGGTCGCGCGTATGGTCGCGCCGCTACTGTTCGCGTTCGCGGAGGCCGACGGCGGGCCCACTGTCACCGCCAGGCTGGGGACCGGCGTGTCGCTGAACCAGGAGGTAATTCCACAGCCTGCTAGCTAGTAAGCCGCACCGGTTTACCGCTAGTGTTCCGCGCAGAGGCCGACGGCGGGCCCACTGTCACCGCCAGGCTGGGGACCGGCGTGTCGCTGAACCAGGAGGTAATTCCGCAGCCTACTGGCTAGTAAACCGCGCCGGTTTACCGCTAGTGTTCCGCGCAGAGGGCGCCACCGCGCCGGCGGCGGGGCAGGGCGACGAACACGAGGTCGCGCGTATGGTCGCGCCGTTACTGTTCGCGTTCGCGGAGGCCGACGGCGGGCCCACTGTCACCGCCAGGCTGGGGACCGGCGTGTCACTGAACCAGGAGGTAATTCTGCAGCCTACTAGGTAAAATAGACTTGAAACCTTCTAAATTCATCATCATCAACATCAGCCTATGTTAGTCCACTGCTGGACGTAGGCCTCTCCTATTAACTATGCGTATAGACGCATTAGAAGGCAAATGCCCATAATCGCCACGCTGGGCAAGCGGATTGGCGATCACAGCAATGTGTCCACTATGATGACGCTGCTGCCACTTCAATCCCTTAGTTGACTCTTACGACACCCGCAGGAGGAGTTGGGGTGGTGACAAATGTATTGTTACTGCCGTCACCACACGGCATTCTACCTTCTAAATTATACCTTCATAATTATAAATCAAGAAACCAGGTCTATGTAGTATAGGTAAAAAACTAGTCACCTGTGGTACGTAGTAGTGATCTATTGAAATAGATAATACAGGTTCAAAATGCGAACACACAAAACAAATGTCTATATAGATAGATTACAACCACATACAACAGAAGCTTTTCTTAACTTTTTCACCTATAACTAAATTTTCAATTTGTTGCTATCAGCTAAGTTATAGGTAGTTTCATTAGAGTTCAGGTGAATGATAACACACACATGTAAATTAAGTACTAATTGCAAAATAAATTGTGAATGAATGAATGACTTAACGTGACTTGCGTCAAAATATTGAAGCAAATCCGTTAAACAAACTTTTTGGCCAATCTTACTGTTGCTATTAGATTTGCTGTCAATACGAAAAAAGAACACTTAATTTCAAATTCCCCTTGTGTTTACATGACATGTTGTTGTGTGCGTGAACTCAACTCTCGTGGAACTACCTGTACAAGTATACACACGTGTCAAGAGTATTTTTACGTTATAGTACATTACTACCGAGGCCGGGAAGCGACTGGTTGCCGGCCGAATATATGTAGACGGCCGAGCAAAGCGAGGCCGGATACTATTCGGACGGCAACCCGTCACTTCATGGCCGAGGTATGTATAATGCTTTTCTCAAACATGCAATGAAATGAAACAAAAAAATGTATCTTCTTTCTAAGAAATTATAAGTCAACTACATAGCTAAGTCTTTGAAACACAACAAAAGTCAAATACGACACCGACACCTCATTTTTTTTTTAAGATTGACATGTTTGAAATTTGCAAATTTTTTAATTTAAAAAAGCGGTATTAGACGTCGCGGTCGGTTGGGTCCAATTAATCGCATGCAGTGATCGGGGCCGACGGATCGCGCCGTTTAATACTGCTTTTTAAATATCATTTTGAGTAGTTATTGTACATTTATTTTAAATGATATAATTTAAATACCTAATTATAACTGCAAAAATTTGCCAATCATTTTTTTTATACTAATTTTACTTTCAGATAATTATTGGCTAAAAGCCAAGATGCTAGGTCACAACCCTATGTCAAATGAAAATTAAAAAAGAGGTACTTGCCGGCCTAGGCCAGCAACGAGGTACTTCCCGGCCACTTTTTAGGCACGTAATTACTACATTTCATTGCATGTTTGAGAAAAATAATTTACATTTCCCCACAGTGGTGCTCCCCATTCGGACTAGGCCCCGGCACGACGGTGAAGAAGCTGACCGCCGGCGACAAAGTGTACGCAGTCGGTGTGTCCGTCCGGGCCGGCAGAGGGCGCTACAGGCACACCAACATCGCCACGCTCACGCCGCGGTACCAGCTGCATAACAACACGCCGTACCATCTGCAGTTCGCGCAGAAGTGTACCGCCACCACGCTGGTGAGTTTGTTTATATCATATGCCCATGGATAAAGGGAAATATTTTAACCCGGCGAGAGTGTGGTGAAAAAAAGTTAAACAAAAATAAACTCTATAAGTCAAACGCAGGGTATGAGTATAAATATGTTTAATTTAATTATGAAATTTGCCGGATTCCCGTCTAAATAACTTAAAATAAGAAGGAAAATTATGGTGGCTGCGCCCATCAGATATTATAATTATTTGATGCAATGACTTATTCGGCCCCACGTTGGGCGCCACTAATATGCTTCACCCCATATTTTAGTTTAACATTTTGGTCACCATATCTTGAACAGTACAAGTATACAAGTGTAGTAGTTACAAGTGTTGACAGTAGTGTAAAGTGCAGTATTAAAGATCTTTAAGAGAAATATGTATTGAGGCATACAAAAAAAACAGGTTTGACCAAAACTCATGTAACATTTCTTGCTCTTTTTTAGCCTCAGGAATATGATGTTAACATTTTTCCCTTTCCTCATGGGCACCTTGTATTGTAAAACATAAGAGGCAATTGACTTAGACCTCTTTGTTGCGCTTCTCAATGCCGATCGACCGTCTATAGATTGATGCCTTCCTTAACAGATCATTCGAACGTGTTAATTATATAAGGTCACCAATGGTCAATTGATGGTGTTTGCGTCATATAATTCTTTGAGACGTCTACGATTCTCCCATATCAAACGAAAATAACCCTTGCGCAGTCTTTCTTGATTCCTCTTCTGGATTATGGAGACATTGCGCTTCTAGATCTGAAAGAGGAGCTGCTGGATAAGTACAAGCGTCTACAAAATGTGTGCATCAGATATATTTATGTCTTGTGGAAATAATATATGATCATGTTTTTCAGTTCCAGTCTCAGCTCGTTTGGTTTCGATCTCTCGTTACTCAGAGAAGTCAGAACTTTCGACTGGGGAAACCGATTTTGATGATTCTTTTTTTTTATTTGAAAGCTGTCCGATTGGTCGCACTTTAATTTGGTCCAGTTCTGACAATGGTTTCCATGTGAAAACCATATAAGTCTTAAATTTGCATTCCAGCGTGTGTACCGATAAATGGACGAATAACTAAAAATGACAATATATAGGTAGTTTATTTCTAAAAGTTTTACAAAGTATTGTTACCAAAGGCCCCCGCACTAGGTTACACCTATTTCGCGGGGAACCGATAAAAATTTTGTATCTGAGTTTCGTTAGGTATATGCTCAACTCAATATCACGCCAATCGATTTCTATAATTATTTTCTTAACTGACTTCTGTATAAACCGAGATGGTCCCGTTGCCATCAAGTCGGGGTCTGATTTTATTTTATTTTATTTATTTTAGGGATAACAAACAACTATACAATATTCGGTGCTATTAAGTATTACATAAATTACGGATTACATTATGTATAGTCAACTGATGATGGGATCTTGGAGAAATCGGATGAAGTATTTTTTTTTTATAATTTGGTGGTTATTTGGCTGTCTTATGGAATCGTTGTATATGTTTCGCTTTTCTTCCAGAACGATCCGGGCGCCCGAGCGACCCACGTGTCGGCCGTGGCCGGCTGCTACCTGCCGTGGCACTGGGCGCGCTGGGAGCGGCCGCAGCTGCTGTGTGTGCGCGTACTGTCGCCCGCCACCGCCTGGTCCGGCGGGCTGCGTGTGGCCGGCACGCGCGCCGTGCACGTGGCGTGCAGGTGCGTGTAGTGTAGTGTAGTGTAGCCCGGCACTGGGCGCGTGCTGTCGCCCGCCACCGCCTGGTCCGGCGGGCTGCGTGTGGCCGGCACGCGCGCCGTGCACGTGGCGTGCAGGTGCGTGTAGTGTAGTGTAGTGTAGCCCGGCACTGGGCGCGTGCTGTCGCCCGCCACCGCCTGGTCCGGCGGGCTGCGTGTGGCCGGCACGCGCGCCGTGCACGTGGCGTGCAGGTGCGTGTAGTGTAGTGTAGTGTAGCCCGGCACTGGGCGCGCTGGGAGCGGCCGCAGCTGCTGACACAGATATTCGAGACACAGTAGATACAAAACAAAACAGTAAACACGAAATTTTGTCTCGAAATGGCCAAAACTCAGCATTTTGCCAGCAGAGCCAGCGGTGGTCTTCCGTTTTGGACATTTTCTATACCCCCATAAGTATATTCGGTCTGTACGGCGCGATCCAGGTAAGACCATGAGGAGAGGACCGCGTGCAGAAGCGTGTAGTGTGTAGCGTGTACTTGGGTAGCCAGGCAGTGGCAAACTAAGATTCGCTAAACTACATTCAATAACATAAAACGGTCATAACTTGAAAAACGGCCTGCGGCCTTTGCAGCCTTAAACCACCTGAACAGTCTGTGATACTTGGCATAACTGACCAATACTTGTGTATTTCCGGATATACAGCTTCATAGACTGGGTCATTACAATCAGTACTGTAAGTCGACTTTTAGTTTTTGTTATGAATTCTATGGCTTAAAATTCAATAACAAAAAACTAAAAGATTTCTTGAAGTCTGCTGCACACTTTTGATGTAATTCATAAATGTGTCACAAATCGAAAATGTCTTTAAAATCCATCTATCCATATCTCACATTTTGACTTGTGTCTTTGTAAGAAAAGCACAGAATGTTCATTATTATGATTATTACCATGACTACTATTTATTGTAGAGAGAATAACGGAGGCGGCTACGTGTTCCTCCGAGTGGAAGTGGTCTCCCAGGGAGCGACGCTGTTCGTGGTGTTAACCCACGCTGATAGTGCACCGCCGCCATTACGCGTCGACAACCACTCGCCCGTCGCTATCATGTTCCATCAGGTGAGTCGTTGAGATGATGAGGCATGAAGAATGTAAGTTATAATACTGCTTCGGATTTTTTGTCTTGCTTAAAGTCGGAAGTTGATTTGAATGTTGGAGCGACGAAATGGTTGGAGTTTTATAGCTAAACTTGCCGAGAAATAGAAAAATATACATAGTTAAAGGGTTATTGAAAAAAAAAATCACGATCGTTTCCACTCTGCTTCGAAATGTAGTCATACAATCTACACGGGTAACTTCGTGTAACAAAAATGTTATGTTAAATTTTGTTTTCAATAAAGCTCTTAACGGTGCCATTTTTTTGCAGTCGACCTTTATAGAAACATTTATTTCGAGCAGTGTATTCGATTGTTGCGTTATCGATTATGCTGTAATAATTTACCATCTTGGATTTTGTAAAATCTTGACTTTTACTCGTTTACGAAGATTTACCTTTGGCATATGAGGTGGGGTATACCAAATCCTAAATATATGGAAACGTCATATAACATTTTTTCTGCCCTCCGGCCGGCACATGCCGGCCGCTGCGCTAAACTAAGTTGCCGCCCTCCGGCTCCGTTGAGCAGAAAAATAGTATACACACTTCAGCCGTTAAATGGGAAAGCATCGGTTCACATGTTTGTCGGCCTCGGCTTCGCCTCGGCCTACAATCACACGTCATTCGAGGCATTTCCCACTTAAACGGCCTTGGCATGTAATCTACTATTCCACCTCGTATGCGGAGGATTTAATTCTTTAATCTCGATTATAAACCAGTTATTGTCACCCAGGTGGGGTGCGGCGAGGAGTGCGTCGTGAGCGCGCACGGGTCCATGCAGTGGGCGCTACCAGAGCCCGAGGGCTCCGCCGCACTCGCCCTCCGCGCGCCCGGCGGCCCGCGCGCCACGCTGCCGCTTGACGCACTCGGTGCTAGCGTCGTACTGGCCTATCAGAACTTTATCTATGTGGCTTTTGATAAATCTGGCTCGACGAATGATGACTCGGTTTTGGTGTTGGAAGTGCCGCTGAATTCGACGAGGGTTGTGCTTGCGAGGAAACGATATGGTGACAGGTGAGTTTAAGTAGTGGTCTACTATTTTAGTCTAGTGATTTTGGTGTTGGAAGTCGCGTTGAATTCTACCAGGGTTGTGCTGGCAAGGAAGAGATACGGTGACAGGTGAGTTTAGGTAGTGGGTTACCAGAACTTTATCTATGTGGCTTTTGATAAGTCCGGCTCGACGAATGATGACTCGATTTTGGTGTTGGAGGTGCCGCTGAATTCGACGAGGGTTGTGCTTGCGAGGAAGAGATACGGTGACAGGTGAGTTTATGTAGTAAATTATTAGAGCTCTATCTATGTGGCTTTTGATAAGTCTGGCTCGACGAATGATGACTCGATTTTGGTGTTGGAGGTCCCGTTGAATTCTACCAGAGTTGTGCTGGCGAGGAAGAGATACGGTGACAGGTGAGTTTAAGTAGTGGTCTACTGGAACTATATCTATGTGGCTTTTGATAAGTCTCGCTCGACGAATGATGATGGAAGAGATACGGTGACAGGTGAGTTTAGGTAGTAAATTACCAGAGCGCTATCTATGTGGCTTTTGATAAGTCTGGTTCTGGAAGTGCCCTTGAATTCTACCAGAGTTGTGCTTGCGAGGAAACGGTGACAGGTGAGTTTAGGTAGTGGGTTACCAGAACTGTATCTATGTGGCTTTTGATAAGTCTGGGCCGACGAATGATGATTCGATTTTGGTGTTGGAAGTGCCTCTGAATTCGACGAGGGTTGTACTTGCGAGGAAACGATATGGTGACAGGTGAGTTTAAGTAGTGGTCTACTGGAACTATATCTATGTGGCTTTTGATAAGTCTGGCTCGACCAATGATGACTCGATTTTGGTGTTGGAGGTGCCGCTGAATTCGACGAGGGTTGTGCTTGCGAGGAAACGATATGGTGACAGGTGAGTCGATTGTGAGAGACTGGCCGAGCTCTCGAGCCACGCTGCCGCTAGACGCTCTCGGTGCTAGCGTCGTGTTAGCTTACCAGAACTTTATCTATGTGGCTTTTGATAAATCTGGGTCGACGAACGATGATTCCATCCTGGTGTTGGAGGTGCCGCTGAATTCGACGAGGGTTGTGCTTGCGAGGAAACGATACGGTGACAGGTGAGTCGATTGTGAGAGACTGGCCGAGCTCTCGAGCCACGCTGCCGCTAGACGCTCTCGGTGCTAGCGTCGTGTTGGCTTACCAGAACTTTATCTATGTGGCTTTTGATAAGTCTGGCTCGACGAATGATGACTCGGTTTTGGTGTTGGAAGTGCCGCTGAATTCGACGAGGGTTGTGCTGGCAAGGAAGAGATACGGTGACAGGTGAGTGTAGTAAATTACCAGAGCTCTATCTATGTGGCTTTTGATAAGTCTGGTTCTGAAAGTGCCCTTGAATTCGACGAGGATTGTGCTTGCGAGGAAACGATATGGTGACAGGTGAGTTAATTAGTGGTCTACTAGAAGTTTATCTATGTGGCTTTTGATAAGTCCGGCTCGACGAATGATGATTCCATTTTGGTGTTGTAAGTGCCCTTGAATTCTATCAGAGTTGTGCTTGCGAGGAAGAGATACGGTGACAGGTAAGTTTAGTAGTGGTCTACTAGAAGTTTATCTATGTGGCTTTTGATAAGTCCGGCTCGACGAATGATGACTCGATTTTGGTGTTGGAAGTGCCGCTGAATTCGACGAGGGTTGTGCTGGCAAGGAAGAGATACGGTGACAGGTGAGTTTATATAGTAAATTACCAAAGTGCTATCTATGTGGCTTTTGATAAGTCTGGTTCTGGAAGTGCCCTTGAATTCGACGAGGGTTGTGCTTGCGAGGAAACGATATGGTGACAGGTAAGTTTATGTAGTAAATTACCAGAGCGCTATGTATGTGGCTTTTGATAAGTCTGGTTCTAGAAGTGCCCTTGAATTCGACGAGGGTTGTGCTTGCGAGGAAGAGATACGGTGACAGGTGAGTTTATGTAGTAAATTACCAGAGCACTATCTATGTGGCTTTTGATAAGTCCGGCTCGACGAATGATGACTCGATTTTGGTGTTGGAAGTGCCTCTGAATTCGACGAGGGTTGTGCTTGCGAGGAAACGATATGGTGACAGGTGAGTTTAAATAGTGGTCTACTGGAACTATATCTATGTGGCTTTTGATAAGTCCGGCTCGACAAATGATGATTCCATTCTGGTGTTGGAAGTGCCTCTGAATTTGACGAGGGTTGTGCTTGCGAGGAAACGATATGGTGATAGGTGAGTTTAGTAGTGGTCTACTAGAAGTTTATCTATGTGGCTTTTGATAAATCTGGGTCGACGAATGAAGATTCGATTCTGGTGTTGGAGGTGCCCTTGAAATCTACCAGAATTATGCTTGCGATGAAAAGATATGGATACAGGTGAGTTGGTGGCTTTCAGAACTTTATCTAGAGTCCGAGCTTCCGCTCAGTTTGCACACTTGAATCTAAAATCTCATTTATTTTCACTGACTCTCTATATCTCACGTTTTAACTTAAACCTTTACAATAAATGTGACAGCAGCATGTTGTGTACCTCAAATAAGATACCTTTCATTGGTGTTTGCTATAGAGCTCAACTATGGCGACGCGGCCCCAACGACCAGCTGATACACGAGGGCAGCTCACCGCCGCAACCAACTGATGCCATGCTCACGGATGAACCTACCTTATCACCACATGCGATGGTAAGATTAACAAATTGTATAATTTTTTATTTTTTTATTTTATTGAGAACCAGAACAGTCCATGTCCATGGCCTACATAATGGTAGAATGACACTGTAGAAAATCGGTGATTTCGTTTACTTTTGAAGAAAAAATCATGAAGTAGTTAGACTCACTGTCTTCTCTTAAACTAGATATACATCTAAAACTAGATATAAAATGCATCAAAGAAAATATTTTATAGTTTACATTTTGGTGCCGTGGTCAGGGTTCTTCTATCAAAACAAATCACGTTTAAGAGTATTGATACTGTAGCCTGGTCAAAGTCAAACTATTCTTTATTCAAGTAAGCTTATTAATAAGCATTTTCGAATCGACTGACATTATCAAGAGAGAGAAAAAAATCTACTACTGGTTCAAACCCTACACCGTTCCTGAGAAGAACCAGTAAGAAACTCAGGTGGACTTATTTTTTCAAAACAGTATAATAATACATCTTATTAAAATAACATGCATTAAAGAATTTATTACATAAAAAAAAGATTATTATAGACATTTTTATAAAAGAGAGAAATAAATAAAGGATCATAATATTAAACAAAAATAATTATTATTGTACAAGTTCACAATATTATTAAGCATCTATATCTATACTACTACAGATGTAAAGGTCCTGTGGTAATGTTAGATTGACTTATTTCTTGTTATTGCAAATTAAATGAAGTGATATCTTCATTGACTGCTCTACAAATTATTATTTTTTCAATTGGGACGCGCACTAAATACAAAGTATTCACGCCAAGCAATGATGTTATGCTAATAGGCAGACTGGTTAAATACGATGGTGTCGGTTACATTTTGGTGCCGTGACCAGGATTTTTAGTGAAATAAGTTTGAAGTTACTGGAAGTGTAACATGTTTATTTGTATGGTAGGTCCTAGACATAGAAGGGCCGGCGCCCCGGCCGGGTCGGGCCGCGCCGCTAGTGTTGCGGCGGGCGGACCCGCGACGGGCGTCCACACAGGCGTGGCGGCTGCTACCGCCGGGACGAATGGCTTGCGCTCACGCTAACCTGTGCGTTCAGCCAGATGGTGGACTTATGGCGCTTACACCAGGTATGTAAACAGACCGAATATGTTCGAACTTCGGTGCTGGGTAAAGAAACGCCTTGCTAGTGGTCGTCCACGCAGGCGTTGCGTCTGTTGCCGTCGGGCCGAATTGTCTGCGCTCACACTAATCGGTGCATTCAACCGGATGGCGGATTTATGATGCTCACACCAGACACGGCATATATTGATATCATGAGTATTGAAAGAATAATAATCAAACTACACTGTTTCATAACCGTTATACGTTTCTAGTTTTCAGAAAAACACAATCCGACAATTTAATCAATAGAGGATTACACCGTATTTGCTCTTCATGTTCTTCGAGTCTAATTATTGAGTTTATCTTGTAATTGTGTTTTTATTTTAATACGTCTCATT
The DNA here is from genome assembly GCA_025490895.1 of Thaumatotibia leucotreta. NCBI lineage: Eukaryota > Metazoa > Arthropoda > Insecta > Lepidoptera > Tortricidae > Thaumatotibia > Thaumatotibia leucotreta. Next base: position 19,986 of record JALPQI010000951.1, on the reverse strand, counting down.
AAGTTACATAATTATGTAACTTGCCCCGCTTTATCTTAGAAATTGTCAAGCGTGGTTCGTTCTCAATCGATTTGTCTTTTTTTTTAAGGTTACTAATAGGAATGACTGTAGTTAAAATAAATTATTTAACATTATGCACGACATAATTACACGAAGAAATTATTACTAAGATGTAGATTGCAGTAATTTTTGTACAGAACTTCTATTTAATAAATTGAAAAGAACTTAAAAGAGTAGGTCATTTGGCAGTACTCAAACGTGACGTCACTTTTGAGTATTTCGTATAAAATTCCATGGTGATCATCGTTTTGAACGTTCGAAAAATGATTTGACTTGCCAGTCATCATGCCTATTGTCAAGTTACATAATTAGGTATGTAACTTGTCCTGCTTTATCTTAGAAATTGTCAAGCGTGGTTCGTTCATGATTAATTTGTCTTTTCCAAGGTTACTAATGTGTATTGTCGGATTCGTCGGGGATAGTGCAATACCGCGTAACTAACAAATTCAATTTGAGTGTCAATTGTTTGATATTTGAACTCTATCTGCTTTGGTAGTTACATGGTATTGCACTATCCCCGATGATATGCCACGAGTTGTATCCATACATTTTAGACTAAGGATAATTCCAGGTAGCCGCGTAGTGCTGGGCCTGCCGGACTCGCCCCGCGGTCGCGTGGACCTCCCCCCGGAGCAGGCCGTGGCGTGGCACACGCTCCGGCCCGGCTCGGGCCGCCTCGCCGTGTCGCTGTCCTGCGCCGGGCCCACGCGCATCGTGGCCGTCCGCGACCCGACCGACCCGGTGGGTACACTGATGTCTGTGGCGTGGATACTGCTGTCCGTGGCGTGGCACACGCTCCGGCCCGGCTCGGGCCGCCTCGCCGTGTCGCTGTCCTGCGCCGGGCCCACGCGCATCGTGGCCGTCCGCGACCCGACCGACCCGGTGGGTACACTGATGTCTGTGGCGTGGATACTGCTGTCCGTGGCGTGGCACACGCTCCGGCCCGGCTCGGGCCGCCTCGCCGTGTCGCTGTCCTGCGCCGGGCCCACGCGCATCGTGGCCGTCCGCGACCCGACCGACCCGGTGGGTACACTGATGTCTGTGGCGTGGATACTGCTGTCCGTGGCGTGGCACACGCTCCGGCCCGGCTCGGGCCGCCTGGCCGTGTCGCTGTCCTGCGCCGGGCCCACGCGCATCGTGGCCGTCCGCGACCCGACCGACCCGGTGGGTACACTGATGTCTGTGGCGTGGATACTGCTGTCCGTGGCGTGGCACACGCTCCGGCCCGGCTCGGGCCGCCTCGCCGTGTCGCTGTCCTGCGCCGGGCCCACGCGCATCGTGGCCGTCCGCGACCCGACCGACCCGGTGGGTACACTGATGTCTGTGGCGTGGATACTGCTGTCCGTGGCGTGGCACACGCTCCGGCCCGGCTCGGGCCGCCTGGCCGTGTCGCTGTCCTGCGCCGGGCCCACGCGCATCGTGGCCGTCCGCGACCCGACCGACCCGGTGGGTACACTGATGTCTGTGGCGTGGATACTGCTGTCCGTGGCGTGGCACACGCTCCGGCCCGGCTCGGGCCGCCTGGCCGTGTCGCTGTCCTGCGCCGGGCCCACGCGCATCGTGGCCGTCCGCGACCCGACCGACCCGGTGGGTACACTGATGTCTGTGGCGTGGATACTGCTGTCCGTGGCGTGGCACACGCTCCGGCCCGGCTCGGGCCGCCTGGCCGTGTCGCTGTCCTGCGCCGGGCCCACGCGCATCGTGGCCGTCCGCGACCCGACCGACCCGGTGGGTACACTGATGTCTGTGGCGTGGATACTGCTGTCCGTGGCGTGGCACACGCTCCGGCCCGGCTCGGGCCGCCTGGCCGTGTCGCTGTCCTGCGCCGGGCCCACGCGCATCGTGGCCGTCCGCGACCCGACCGACCCGGTGGGTACACTGATGTCTGTGGCGTGGATACTGCTGTCCGTGGCGTGGCACACGCTCCGGCCCGGCTCGGGCCGCCTGGCCGTGTCGCTGTCCTGCGCCGGGCCCACGCGCATCGTGGCCGTCCGCGACCCGACCGACCCGGTGGGTACACTGATGTCTGTGGCGTGGATACTGCTGTCCGTGGCGTGGCACACGCTCCGGCCCGGCTCGGGCCGCCTGGCCGTGTCGCTGTCCTGCGCCGGGCCCACGCGCATCGTGGCCGTCCGCGACCCGACCGACCCGGTGGGTACACTGATGTCTGTGGCGTGGATACTGCTGTCCGTGGCGTGGCACACGCTCCGGCCCGGCTCGGGCCGCCTGGCCGTGTCGCTGTCCTGCGCCGGGCCCACGCGCATCGTGGCCGTCCGCGACCCGACCGACCCGGTGGGTACACTGATGTCTGTGGCGTGGATACTGCTGTCCGTGGCGTGGCACACGCTCCGGCCCGGCTCGGGCCGCCTGGCCGTGTCGCTGTCCTGCGCCGGGCCCACGCGCATCGTGGCCGTCCGCGACCCGACCGACCCGGTGGGTACACTGATGTCTGTGGCGTGGATACTGCTGTCCGTGGCGTGGCACACGCTCCGGCCCGGCTCGGGCCGCCTGGCCGTGTCGCTGTCCTGCGCCGGGCCCACGCGCATCGTGGCCGTCCGCGACCCGACCGACCCGGTGGGTACACTGATGTCTGTGGCGTGGATACTGCTGTCCGTGGCGTGGCACACGCTCCGGCCCGGCTCGGGCCGCCTGGCCGTGTCGCTGTCCTGCGCCGGGCCCACGCGCATCGTGGCCGTCCGCGACCCGACCGACCCGGTGGGTACACTGATGTCTGTGGCGTGGATACTGCTGTCCGTGGCGTGGCACACGCTCCGGCCCGGCTCGGGCCGCCTGGCCGTGTCGCTGTCCTGCGCCGGGCCCACGCGCATCGTGGCCGTCCGCGACCCGACCGACCCGGTGGGTACACTGATGTCTGTGGCGTGGATACTGCTGTCCGTGGCGTGGCACACGCTCCGGCCCGGCTCGGGCCGCCTGGCCGTGTCGCTGTCCTGCGCCGGGCCCACGCGCATCGTGGCCGTCCGCGACCCGACCGACCCGGTGGGTACACTGATGTCTGTGGCGTGGATACTGCTGTCCGTGGCGTGGCACACGCTCCGGCCCGGCTCGGGCCGCCTGGCCGTGTCGCTGTCCTGCGCCGGGCCCACGCGCATCGTGGCCGTCCGCGACCCGACCGACCCGGTGGGTACACTGATGTCTGTGGCGTGGATACTGCTGTCCGTGGCGTGGCACACGCTCCGGCCCGGCTCGGGCCGCCTGGCCGTGTCGCTGTCCTGCGCCGGGCCCACGCGCATCGTGGCCGTCCGCGACCCGACCGACCCGGTGGGTACACTGATGTCTGTGGCGTGGATACTGCTGTCCGTGGCGTGGCACACGCTCCGGCCCGGCTCGGGCCGCCTGGCCGTGTCGCTGTCCTGCGCCGGGCCCACGCGCATCGTGGCCGTCCGCGACCCGACCGACCCGGTGGGTACACTGATGTCTGTGGCGTGGATACTGCTGTCCGTGGCGTGGCACACGCTCCGGCCCGGCTCGGGCCGCCTGGCCGTGTCGCTGTCCTGCGCCGGGCCCACGCGCATCGTGGCCGTCCGCGACCCGACCGACCCGGTGGGTACACTGATGTCTGTGGCGTGGATACTGCTGTCCGTGGCGTGGCACACGCTCCGGCCCGGCTCGGGCCGCCTGGCCGTGTCGCTGTCCTGCGCCGGGCCCACGCGCATCGTGGCCGTCCGCGACCCGACCGACCCGGTGGGTACACTGATGTCTGTGGCGTGGATACTGCTGTCCGTGGCGTGGCACACGCTCCGGCCCGGCTCGGGCCGCCTGGCCGTGTCGCTGTCCTGCGCCGGGCCCACGCGCATCGTGCCGTCCGCGACCCGACCGACCCGGTGGGTACACTGATGTCTGTGGCTTGGGTACAGTCACGTCTAAAAATATGTATACAAAAACAAGGTTGCATAGATATGTAGTCATACATTGTATCAAAAATAATGTATCTATTACTGACACCAAAAAATGTATCCATTAAACTATTTCAGTATTATGTAATCACAAAATGCTTCACAAAGTTTCATACTTAAATAAATTCCATTTAAATGTATTCACCTCGTAGTCTAAAATAAGTATACATGAATGGTTTCCGTTTATATGTAACCACACCAATTTGTCAAATATTTATATACGCCGTTTGATTCATAAATATGTATTCAGACAGCAAAAACTAACCTTGTCTGACTGGCATAGAATCGTAAGTTGTATAATTAACTGATTTGACAATTCACGAAAACAGTGCAGACTTGTCACTGCATACATCTATCTCACGATTATTCTATGACGCACTTGACAGTCTAAATTTTTAGATTGAGCTCAGTTGTAAATATTGTGTATTTCAGTTTAGGGTAATTCACAGAAAAGTGCCCTAAGCATGTTTTTGTTTTTATTTTAATAATATCAAATTTTTTCTACTCAGTCAAAATCGGAACGGCATTTTGCAACTAACAGGAGAAATATGTCCCTAACATGTTATTCTCGCCATCGCAAATATATATATTATTCAGGGTGCTCGTGTGCAAATAGTCGTGTTCTCCTATATTTTCAAGAATCGAACCTAGATTTTTATAATTGTCATCGAATTATATTGATAGACATTATTGTTGTCTATCTTGAATTTATTGTTTATTACCAGCACTTCAAACCCAAACTTCTTTATTTCGAATTGCCCTAAGAAAGTAATAAAAAAAAATACAGATTTACAAGTCGTATTTACTTTATAATGCTTGACAAACAAAACATTTCTTCTCTCTTTCAGTTATAAAATAGTAGTTTTAATTTTAATTAACTAATATAAAATTATAATACTTACTTATGAGTTTCATAAACAGCCACTACCTATTTGTAGCTTTAGATAGGTTCCATATTATAAAAGAAAGTCACTGGCCACATAGAAGAAACTTCATTTTAAAATCGATTACACTTAGACACGTCAAAACATCAAATCGTGTTTACATAATAATATTATCTATGAATCAAACGGCGTATACAAATATTTGCCAAATTAGTGTGGTTAAATGTATAAGGAAATTCATGTATACTTATTTTTGACAACGAGGAGGATACATTTATATGTAATTTATTTAAGTATACAACTTTCTGAAGCATTATGTGATTACATAATACTGAAACAGTTTAATGAATACAATTCTTTGGTGTCAGTAATAGATACATATTTTGGATGAAAATGTGTGGCTACATATTTTTCAAATCTTATTATGTATACATACTTTTAGACGTGACTGTACATGTTATTCATCGTGTTTTTATTGATTTCCGTTAACTTAAAGGGAAGCTTATTTAGGTCAAAAATAATCATTTTCTCTAAGAAACTAGTGTCTTAACTCTTACTGTTATTGAGTTATAAAAAAAATAAGTTTAATGACTGAACAGGTGTATTGAAACCTTTATTACATCCTAATGTTACTTATTTTAACATGTGCCGTCAGTCACCTGAGATCTTATTCTTAAGGTTCTCTCACACTTGCCATTACAATTATTTATGCATGAAACGAAAAAAAGTTTTTTTTACGAAATTAACTAAAGCCGATATACCAGACAACTTCTATGAATGTCCCAAGTAACGTGTCCAATTTAACGGAAATCAATAAAAACACGGTGTAGAAGTTTCTGTGCTCATCGCGTCATCGGTTCATCTTATGGAGTTATGGATCTTATGGATTACTACGCTGCGTCGATCGGTACATGGTCGCCACTCAAGAATTCGCTTGGTCCACCTGCCATCAGTTCTTCGGGAGACGTCCATGGTCGAGTCAAATTCAAATAAATTCAAATTCAAATAATTTATTGTATGAAAGTGAGTAGTAATAAAGGGTGTACAGTAGTTTTGCACAATAGATTTTCATTACATGTCATTGGATAAAATTTTAATGTCAATATATTAGAATTATGAATATTATAATGGATGAATTGAATGTATTAGTCGTCTGCCACTTCTGTTGTTTGAGCTAAACTGGATTAGGTGACTTTATTATTGGCAGTTTCTAAGGCGCGGACGGCGGCGTACAGGGAATCGCTACTAGTACGGGCTTTGCACTATTTAAACGCGCTTCTTAAATCGGTACCTGTTTGCGATGTTTTTGACAGTTTGGAAGATGCTTTGTGACGAATGCAAGAGGTTATGCGAAACGATGGATAACCGATCTTCTACTGTTATTTATTAATTATCTGTGTTATTGTTAATTTTATGTAAATCGTTTTAACTAGTTTTAGATTGCGTGTTGTAATGTTACAGTCCTTAGCACTTAATCATTAATAACTGTAATATTTTGGAATAATAAAATAAAATAAAAAATAAAATCAAATTCCTTCTGCGCATTTTATCATTTCTAATTCGAGTCCAAACGTCCATACACTACTTTAATGTACGTATATTTCTACAGGAATCCGACTGGATAGAAGGCGTAGAAACCGACCCGGAAGCGGAAGAGCCTCCCCGCCGCGAGTGGGAGGTGCAGGTGTCGCTGGCGGGGCTCTCCGTGTCGCTGGTGGCGCGCTCGCCGGCGCAGGAGCTGGTGCACGCGCTGCTGAGCGGCGTGCAGCTGCGCGTGGCCGCGGCTCGGGCCGCCGTGGTCGCGCTGTCCGTGCGGCACATGCAGTGGGACAACCAGGTGGGTTCCCAGGTGCAGGTGTCGCTGGCGGGGCTCTCCGTGTCGCTGGTGGCGCGCTCGCCGGCGCAGGAGCTGGTGCACGCGCTGCTGAGCGGCGTGCAGCTGCGCGTGGCCGCGGCTCGGGCCGCCGTGGTCGCGCTGTCCGTGCGGCACATGCAGTGGGACAACCAGGTGGGTTCCCAGGTGCAGGTGTCGCTGGCGGGGCTCTCCGTGTCGCTGGTGGCGCGCTCGCCGGCGCAGGAGCTGGTGCACGCGCTGCTGAGCGGCGTGCAGCTGCGCGTGGCCGCGGCTCGGGCCGCCGTGGTCGCGCTGTCCGTGCGGCACATGCAGTGGGACAACCAGGTGGGTTCCCAGGTGCAGGTGTCGCTGGCGGGGCTCTCCGTGTCGCTGGTGGCGCGCTCGCCGGCGCAGGAGCTGGTGCACGCGCTGCTGAGCGGCGTGCAGCTGCGCGTGGCCGCGGCTCGGGCCGCCGTGGTCGCGCTGTCCGTGCGGCACATGCAGTGGGACAACCAGGTGGGTTCCCAGGTGCAGGTGTCGCTGGCGGGGCTCTCCGTGTCGCTGGTGGCGCGCTCGCCGGCGCAGGAGCTGGTGCACGCGCTGCTGAGCGGCGTGCAGCTGCGCGTGGCCGCGGCGAGGGCCGCCGTGGTCGCGCTGTCCGTGCGGCACATGCAGTGGGACAACCAGGTGGGTTCCCAGGTGCAGGTGTCGCTGGCGGGGCTCTCCGTGTCGCTGGCGCGCTCGCCGGCGCAGGAGATGGTGCATGCAACCAGGTGGGTTGTCTGCGATTGTAAAGATAAGAAGCGTAAGAGCCGCCGCGGCGCGAGTGGGAGGTGCAGGTGTCGCTGGCGGGGCTCTGCGTGTGATCAATCATGCATAGATAAGAGGAAAGGGAAAGGCAGTTCAAATAGTGTAGAAATTGTTTAATCGGGGTTTTCATTCTGTTTCAATCAAAATTACTGTCAAAACTCTGGGTCTAACGAGAATAAAGACATCTATGAAACCTAAGAGTCTATCTAAGGATCGCCATATTGTTGTGACAGTAAGTAGACTGAATAACTGATTTTAGTTGGAAGAGAACATTTATTTTTTGTATCCATCCTCGTCGCCAGATTGTTGTATTTGTACCGATCTCACTGATTAGGAACTTATTTTATTAATAGTCCAAAAAACACTGAGTACATGACAGTAACTTTATTTTATCGGAACCATTCCACAGATAACAACATATTTCTCTTAGTGTGGCCAGTTGCCAGAATAATGTTGGCTCCTTAATTAATTTTAAGTATTTATGTCGAATCTAATAATGTATGAATCTTTTTGGGATTTGAACTAAATAATTTTGAATTTGAATTGAATAAAGCGATATATTGAAAAAAATAATACTTTAACACAAGTCTAGCCCATACTAGAAAAATGGTGACAATCTACTATTGGTTTTAAATTTTTGAATCGTCTCGCTGGATCATTTTAACCTTGCGTAATAGTGTCGAATGATTCAGCGAAACGCTTGTTTTTCAAATACTGCTAACTAATTCTATAAATAATGTGTTTATTTTCCCAGCTCCTAGGCACTCCAAGCCCGGTCCTCCTCTACTGCCTCCCGGGCACCCCCGGCGCCCCCACCACCCCCGCCCTCCACGCCGCCGCAGAACTCATGCGCGCCCCAGCCAGGCGGTACAACGCGCTGTTCTTCCACCACCTCGTGGTAGCCCTGCGGCCGCTCGCCATCCGCCTCGAGGAGAGGTCAGTGACCCCACCAGGCGACACCAGCTGAGCTGATGCCCCAGCCAGGCGGTACAACGCGCTGTTCTTCCACCACCTCGTGGTAGCCCTGCGGCCGCTCGCCATCCGCCTCGAGGAGAGGTCAGTGACCCCACCAGGCGACACCAGCTGAGCTGAATGCATCACATCAGTCCATTCATTCATCATATCATCTCGAGTAGAGGTCAGTAGGAAAATACAGTAAATGAAGGATCCACAGTAAAAACATGTCCAGTGCTTAAAAAAATCAGGGCAAAGTTACACCGTATTCTGTTAAAAGTAAGGTGGTTTTCCCTTCTGTAATTTGAATTGACTAGACATGTTTTTTCCGTGGACCCTTCAAATGTGTCGAAGCAGCAACCAATCATTTTGGAAAAGAGATCAGTCTAATGCCGCAGACAATACCAGTCCATCTTCGAAGGTTAAAATGAACGGAAGGAAAAGGAAGGAAGAGGGAGGGAGAAACAGGTATTAGGTATTATTTATTAGTTATTGCCTGCGATTTTCTGAACATTAGCGATTTTCGCGATTAAAAATTATCCTTTGTCCTTTCTTGAGTGTTAAAATATATCCATACCAAATTGCAAACAAATCGGTGCAGCGGTTTAAATTTGAAGAGGTTACAGACAAACAGATGTATGCTTAAAGAAACTTTATTCTTATAAAAATACATTGCATTCACTTATGTCAGAATATTACAAACTACATTAAAAACTAAACAGCGTTAACAAATGTATAACAAAAATAGATGTAGTAATGTAGGCAAAATATTCGGTCTGCAAAGCAAACCTTTATTTGCATTTATAATATTATAGCATGGATTTATTTATCCGTCTATTATACTATGAGCCAATGTATAGTCCATATCACTTAATTCTAAAATATGTTCCAGACTGATCCTAAAACTGTGGTGGTGGGCGGCCCCGCCGGACGACGAGGCCCGCGAGGAGATCGACGAGGCCGACTACGAGACCCGCCGAATGCTTGACGAGGTCACTGCCCTTCACGCCAAGCGTTACTACTTCGCGCTCATCAAGATCATACCGAGCCAGGTAAATGACTGAATACTACATTATAGTGGTCTCGCTAAACGAGACCTCCAGAATAGACGAGGCCGACTGTAGAGCCTTAATGTATACGTGCTTTAATTTGGGCTCCCCAGTTTAACATTTCTTTTGGATTCACCTCTCACCTCGAACAACAACAATACTACAGCGGGACTACAATGGGAACGCACTATAAGAAAACAATGTTTACAGGCTTATGAATTGTCCAATAGGCATGATGACTAGCAAGTCATATCAGCATCTTTTTTCGAACTGTCAAAACTATCACCACTATGGAATTTTATATGAAATACTCAAAAGTGACGTCACGTTTGAGTACTGCCAAATGACCTACCTACTCTTTTAAGTTCTTTTCAATTTATTAAATAGAAGTTCTGTGCAAAAATTACTGCTTTATACATCTTAGTAATAATTTCTTCGTGTATTATGTCGTGCATAATGTTAAATAATTTATTTTAACTACCGTCATCATCCCTATTTCTTGCTGTCGATAATTTATCTAGTTATAGAAATAATTCTCTGTTCAATCTAGTTTTATTTTGGTCTTGGAAACAAAGTTATGTGTAAATACATAACTTTGTTCCCAGCAGTGTAAGTTGAATTCGTTTTAAATTTTGATTTTATTTTTTATTAATGCATTCAGTTACCAAAGTGCAAAAAGGTTAGAACATAAAGAAATAAAATGCTAGTTCATTTGTCATCATTTGTTGTACCCATTGTACCCACCAATGTTTTATACGTAACTATTACTAACGATTACTAAGTACGCTTAAATTTAGACCGTCAGTTTTGGCTTGATATGTCGCGAACGCTATCGTGAAACATGTTCGTAGATTATTTTTTATGTTAATAGTAAGAAATATAAATCATTTTAACTAAACATTTAAAGTTTGTAGACCAAGATTGTGTTCTTAAAGTGCCATAATCACGCAAATACTGCAAGTTTGTAGTTGAGCTTTTTTTTCAACTGTTATACTTTAGTACGGTCGACTCTAATAATATGTATACGATTTAGATCCTTATGCCTTTGACTTACGTTCCGAAATGTATACATATTATTAGACGTGACTGTACATTGTGCATCTAGGGACGGCAATAGGGCAATGTTTTTCATCTCACTTGCGTACAAAAAATAAGTTTTCAAGACAAAATATTGTTAAATGACGTGTTAGTACGTAATTTCTATAATTTTCTAGGAAATTTTACTTTTCTATAACTGCCGTGATGTTTTAGTACAGATGGCCCTCCGAAGTTTTGGACCTGACGTAAAATGACCCACTTCTCGCACTAGAGCCTAAAAAAGGCACCATCTGTACTAAGAAATATATTGTTACTCCCAGGTCCGGTTATCAATGACGACGGCGAGCAAGCTCGAGCGCGAGCTCGGCGCGCTGAAGCGGCGGCTCGGGCTCACCATGATCAAGTTCGAGGACGCGTGCGTCGAGCTCGAGCCGTTTGCTCGCGCGCATGTCTTCGAGCCTGCGCCGTATCTTGCGAGGCAGATGCTTAAACACTTCAAGGATGTAAGTTTTATTGGCTGTTCTTTTACTATGGTTTTTATACTGGTAATATTTGGATAACTGGCATGTAGATTAAAAAGCTTACCTAAGACTTATGCGCGACTTAGGCCAGGTTAACCATTTTACAGCCTAATGAATTAAAAATTATAATAATCATTTAAATTTTAAGAAAAATCACCAATTATCACCACAGGGGAGGGTCATCGGACAAATCACGTGTAATTTTTTAAAAACACTTTTAAAATAAAACCAGATGTCAAACCCTGAACTGAGTTTGAAAATTTCGCGGAAATTACCTCGTAGTTGGCAAAAAAGTTTTTTCCCATCACGTGAGCTTAATAAAGTACGTAAATTCAAGTGTTACTAAAAGAGGACTACTTAAGCAATAAATTATTCATATTGGCTGGGGGGGTCTTGAAAATATCACCAAATATCACCATGGGGGTTGAGGGGGGTCTATAATAGGACAAAATCGTATGACGTTATTAATGGATAAGCCCTATGCTAAGTACAGGGTCACGTACCCGACATTCTCGTCGGATGCACAGTCGAAGACAAAATAAGGGGTATACAAAAACGTTCAAAAATATGTCCCAGTGCACTCTAATTCTGTGTAATAAGAACGTCGTAACATATTTATGAACGGATTCTTTCGATACTTATTTTTGCACTTGACTGCACCTGTAGCCCACCCTTCGTGTTTCTGCCCTAGGAGCTGAAATGGCAAGCGGCGAAGATCCTAGGGTCCGTGGACTTCCTGGGCAACCCGCTGGGCTTCGTAGCCGACGTGTCGGAGGGGGTCTCGGGTCTCATCTACGAGGGCAACGTGGGAGCGCTGCTCAAGAACGTCACGCATGGGCTCTCCAACTCGGCGGCTAAAGTCACCGGTCAGTACCCTAGGGTCCGTGGACTCCTGGGCCACCGCTGGGCTTCGGAACGTCACCCACGGCCTCTCCAACTCGGCGGCTAAAGTCACCGGTCAGTACCCTAGGGTCCGTGGACTCCTGGGCCTCCGCTGGGCTTCGTGGCCGACGTGTCGGGCGTGTCGGGCCTCATCTACGAGGGCAACGTCGGAGCGCTGCTCAAGAACGTCACCCACGGCCTCTCCAACTCGGCGGCTAAAGTCACCGGTCAGTACCCTAGGGTCCGTGGATTCCTGGGCCACATCTACGAGGGCAACGTGGGAGCGCTGCTCAAGAACGTCACGCACGGCCTCTCCAACTCGGCGGCTAAAGTCACCGGTCAGTACCCTAGGGTCCGTGGACTCGTGGGCCACCGCTGGGCTTCGTGGCCGACGAGTCGGGCCTCATCTAGGGTTTATAGTCATCGACACTCGCCCTGAAAAAACCTACTTTCCGCACTTGTATCATAAATAACTATTATTAGTTTTTAATGATATTAATGAATATTATAATTGAAGGGTCCACGGAAAGAACATGTCTAGTCAATTCAAATTACAGAAGGAAAAACTCGCTTACTTTTAACAGTATTAGTTGTAAATGTGGCCTGACTTTTTTAAGCACTGTACATGTTTTTTCCGTCGACCCTTCAATTATAAAGAGTCTAAATAATTGTTAGAGACCATGCCTATTCATGTAAACTTTATGCAGGATAAAAATGATGTACCTAAGCATGCAATTATTTCATGTAAGTATATTATAAGCCCGTAAAAATGCAGTGCGCTTACAGGGCTTGTGGTATGTGTACTGTGGGAGGACTTCAGCATACAATCAAACAATAGGGCTTCCTCGATCTGTAAGAATTGCTTTTACTCCTCCTAAATTACAAAAAAAAAATCTGTTAAAAATTGAGCAATTACTTCAGCTGTCACACGTGGCACTGCTTTGCATATTGCATATTTGCTCAGATATTCAATTGCACGAATTACATAACGGTTGCCGTCGGTGCTATATTTAGCCATACTTATTGTAAACCCACAAAAGCAATTAATAAATGAATTATGAATTCTTATTCTCCACTCGAGCGTGTACTCTGGTCTTAGCGTCCAAGGGATTTTGACAGCGTGCGCTCTGGCCCGGCCCCCTGCCGTGTGGTGACGGCAATAAGAATACATTTGTCGCCACCCCAACTCTTCATGCGGGTGTCGTATGAGTCGACTAAGGGATTGAAGTGTCACTGACCATTATTTGATAAAAGATTGATGATCATAGTGGACATGTGTCCAAGCGGCTTGGCGATCGTAGTAATGTTACTACGATCGCCAAGCCGCTGCCCAGCATACGCATAGTTATCCATATACGCATAGTTAATAGGAGAGGCCTACGTCCAGCAGTAGACTATCATAGGCTGATGGTGGTGGGACTCAGGTCAGGCGCATACGTCTGCATTTGTTGTAAGCTTCGTATCCACTAGAGGCAGCCTCGGGTCGAGCGGCCTCGACTTGAAGCAAATAGCCTCAGTTTGAGGCTGCTCGCTCTGAGGCAACAGCTACGGATCAACTCGAGGCGTGTCGCCTCACGAGCAACCGTCTCCACTAAATACGCGGCTCGGACTGAGGCGCCTTTGAGCACGGCACAGAGACCGACAAAATGTCTCGGCTCGCGGCGACGAATTTGCCTCGCGTCACGGCGTGCCTCAAGTTGCGGCAGCGTCTCCACTTGCGCAGCCTCGGAGTGAGGCAGTCGCTCGACCCGAGGCTGCCTCTAGTGGATACGCGGCTTAAGAGTCCGGTATACTTTTGAAAGTGAAAATCGGTAATAATGAATTAACGTGTATGAATTGCAATTGTTAAGATAAAATGTACCATTGGTGTTAGAAAAAAATAGTTTTGAGAAATATATATTATTATTTAGTATCCAAAACCACGATTATAAGTAACCTTGTTTTGTGAGGACGTTGATTCATACAATACTGTATCTAGATTTTCCAATATAAATTTTCATGACCTCTAATAAAATTCATAACATTTTAATTAGACATGAATTGATGTTTATTTTTGCATTATTATTTTTATGAAATATGCTTTATAAGTACAAACAGCAACACAGCTAGGTATACACTTCAGAAATTGGAAATATTGCATGAAAGAGAATCACATGTCAGTTACATAGGAATGTTGAGCCACTTGGCAAAGGATGCAATTTGGTCGTGTAATATTATGGGTTCGGTATTTTTCGTTAGTAGGCACGATCCAGGGATCGGAACCGTTCTCGATTAACCATTTGATATTGTTCTTTAACCGTTATTAATTCCGTTCGTATTAGTAACGGTTAACTACGATAAAGGTTTTGTAGATGAACACAATATTTCTGGTTCACAATATTCAAGATGAACGGAAAAATTCCGTTCTTTGACATAACGGTTTTGACAAGAACATTATATGATTTATATGAAAGAACAAAACTTTTCTGGTTACCGTTACTAGAGATGAACGAAAAATAAAGTTCCGTGAACCATTATTAAACTGTTCGCGATGACGTAAACATGCCGCCACTCGCTCTCTCTTTTCCACGCGAATATAGTTCGTATTTTTATTTCATTTGACTAGCCATTTAGGTTTGACGTGTGGTATTGGCCGCATGATGAAAAAGGTTTAAATTGAATTAAGTGAAAGGATGCAATATGTGCTAGCAATTCTGGCGCCTCCTAGCGCCGTCGACGGGAACTTGCCTGGAAATTGGTTACCTGACAACGTGTTGTTGACTGGGCTGTCAATGTTTTTTCCGACATAATGTACATATTGAATTATCATTAAAATTAAGTTTTGAGTATTAAGTTAAGCTGAAGTCCAATGATCTAACATAGATATGTTTATAATGGTAAGTTTGTGAACTTTCTAATTAGTAGATGTTTCTTTCTATGTTAATTTTAGAGTTTAATGAGAAGGAGGTAAGACGGAGGAGTAAGACGCCCGATGTTGGTCTACTACCGGCACCTGTCTTGTAATATCGGCTCGGCTCCTTGGTAAATAAATATATATACTTACCTGCACTTATTGCATTCATACTCCTAATACCTACGCAGTTATGGGTGCATACCACTCGTCTTGAATAGTCAACATAGTGATAGGTACGATACGTGAATTGCTCAAGAAGACAGTTGCAGTTCCTATTATTTCCCTTAATGGAACCCCGATGCTTGGAGTCGCGTTCTATTGGCGTCAGGTGAGCTTAGCACAACTAGCAATATGGCGTTGCTGGCTACATTCCGCCGGACGCAAAATGACTTTGTCCCACAATTACGTATGTTGTTTTGTTATGAATTCATTATATCGTAACTGTGGAATGTCTTCTCAAAAGGGCTTATTTCCACTTTGTCAATAGAGATAATTTCTCTTATGGAAATATAGAAAAAATAATCCTTATTGCCAGAGTAGAAATAAGCCCTTTTGAAAAGACACAAAGCTGAGTTTACACTTGCAAGTTATTGCCGCAAGTTTTGAGACGCAAATCATCATCATCATCAGCCTATGATAGTCCACTGCTGGACGTAGGCCTCTCCTATTTACTATGCGTATAGGCGCATTAGGAGGTAAATACCCATAATCGCCACGCTGGGCAAGCGGATTGGCGATCGCAGTAGTATGTCCACTATGATGACTCTGCTGCCCATCATCAATCTTTTATCAAATAATAGTCAGTGACACTTCAATCCCTTAGTCGACTCTTACGACACCCACAGGAGGAGTTGGGGTGGTGACAAAATATATTCTTACTGCCGTCACCACACGGCAAATATTGGTAGGAATTAGTGGCAAATATCTACAACTCTTTTTTTCAAAACTTGCCGGGTCGCGTTTTATAAAGTTACAATTTACAATTTGCCGTTTGTCTCTCTTTCTAGCCAATATATTATGTGCGTGCGTTAGAGCGAAATTGTAAAATGAAACTTTATAAAACGCGACCCAGGTCTAAACTCGGCTTAGCTCGTTACTTCCGCAGTTGTGATCTTGAACTCTATTAACATCGTAGTAAAGTTCAAATTTAAACGAACATTTCTTTGGCGAATGAAAGTATAATTATTTTCTGTTTATCTGTCCATCCGTCTGTCTGTATGTCTGTTTGTTTCTCTGTCTGTCTGATTGTTTGTCCGTCCGTCTATACGGTCGTTTGTTTCCGCAAAGAAACGTGTTTCGACCAGATAGTATTCGAAATTATTGCTTTTACAATTATTCTGGGTGTATTTCTTAGGGTTCTGTAGTAAATTAGAAACCGTCACAGATTCGCCATGTGCATCCACCTGTCTGTCTGTATGTCTGTCTGTCTGTATGTTTGTCTGTCTGTCAGTCTGTTTGTCTGTCTGTCTGTATGTCTGTCTGTCCGTCCGTTTGTTTCCTCCAAATTATTGCTTTCTCAATTATTCTGGGTGTAAGTACTTTTTAGGATTCTGTAGTAAATTAGGAACCCTTGCATTTTGCATCCATCCCTCTGTCTGTCTGTCTGTCTGTTTGTAAGTCTGTCTGTCTGGCGGTCTGTCCGTCTGTCTGTCTGTTCATCTGCCGATCTTTCTGTCTGTCTGTTTGTCTCTCTGTCTGTGTGTCTGTCTATCTGAACGGACTGACTAGGTATCTGTACGTCCATCTGTCCGTCCGCTTGTTTCCGCAAAGAAACATATATCGACCGTTTATTACTTGAAATGGTTGCCTTTTCAATGATTCTGGCTGTAAGATATTTTTAGGGTTCTGTAGTAAATTAGGTACCCTTACATTTTCGCCATGTCCGTCTGTCTGTCTGTATGTCTGTCTGTCTGTATGTCTGTCTGTCTGTTCATCTGTCGATCTTTCCGTTCTGTCCATCCGTTGTCTGTCTGTTTGTCTGTCGGTCTGTCTGTGCGTCCGTCTGTCTGCTCGTTTATTTCTGCAAAGAAACATATTTCGACCGGATATTACTTGAAATGTCTGTCTGTTTGTATGTATGTCTGTCTGTTCATCTGTTCAATCCTCTGTCTGTCTGTCTGTCTGTCTGTCTGTTTGTCTGTCTGTCTGTCTGACGGTCTGTCCGTCTGTCTGTCTGTTCATCTGTCGATCTTTCCGCCCGTCTGTCTGCCTGTCTGTCTGACGGTCTGTCCGTCTGTCTGTCTGTTCATCTGTCGATCTTTCCGTCTGTCTGTCTGTTTGTCTGTTCATCCGTCGATCTTTCTGTCTATCTGTCTGTGTGTCTGTCTGTCTGTATGTCTGTCTGTCTGTTCATCTGTCCATCCGTCTGTTTGTCTATTTGTCTGTCTGTCTGTCTGTGTGTTTGTATGTCTGTTTGTCTGTCGGTCTGTATGTCTGTCCGTCCGTCTGTTAAACCGTTTATTTCTGCAAATAAACATATTTCAACCGGATATTATTTAAAATTGTTGCCTTTTCAATTATTCTGGCTGTAAGTACTTTTTACGGTTCTGTAGTAAATTAGGAACCCTTACATTTTCGCCATGTCCGTCTGTCTGTCTGTATGTCTGTCTGTCTGTCTGTTCATCTGTCTATCCGTTGTCTGTCTGTTTATCTGTCGGTCTGTCTGTCTGTCTGTCCGTCCGTCTGTCTGCCCGTTTATTTCTGCAAAGAAACATATTTCGACCGTATATTATTTAAAATTGTTGTCTTTTCAATTATTCTGGCTGTAAGTACTTTTTACGGTTCTGTAGTAAATTAGGAACCCTTACATTTTCGCCAAGTCCGTCTGTCTGTCTGTATGTCTGTCTGTCTGTCTGTTCATCTGTCTATCCGTAGTCTGTCTGTTTGTCTGTCGGTCTGTCTGTCTGTCTGTCCGTCCGTCTGTCTGCCCGTTTATTTCTGCAAAGAAACATATTTCTACCGGATATTACTTGAAATGTCTGTCTTTCTGTATGTATGTCTGTCCGTTTATCTGTCTATCCGTCTGTTTGTCTATCTGTCTGTCTGTCTGTCTGTGTGTTTGTATGTCTGTTTGTCTGTCGGTCTGTATGTCTGTCCGTCCGTCCTTCCAACCGTTTATTTCTGCAAAGAAACATATTTCGACCGGATATTATTTAAAATGGTTGCCTTTTCAATTATTCTGGGTGTAAGTACTTTTTATGGTTCCGTAGTAAATTAGGAACCCTTACAATTTCGTCATGTCAGTCTGTCTGTCTGTTCGTCCGTCCGTCTGACTGTCTATCTACCTGTTGGTTAGTCCTTCTTTCCATCCATCTATTTTTGGATCCGTCTAGAAATAGAAATAATTCTTAACAAACACAAAAAAAAACAATGTCCAGTAACAAAAAATAAAAATAAATTATGCGTTATTTCCGCAATTGTGATTAAGAACTCTGTTAATAACATTTTAGAATTCAAATTAAAACGAGCTTTTTTGTTACTGGCTGTGAAAGCGTTAACACTTTTTTCGTTAAAAAAAAATTGTTATGATCGGGCATAGTTCAAAAAAAAAAACCCTTATAGTTTCGCCATGTCCGTCTGTCCGTCTGTCTGTACGTTAGTCCGTCTGTCTATCCGTCAGCATACTCTTCTTAGCATGGTGCTAGAGTGTGTCAGCGCTCTATCACTCTTCATCTATCGTTTCGTGCGGTAGTCCGTCTGTCTGTCCGCCCATTGCTTAGATCAGTGACCATTTGCAATAAGTTGTAGGTATACATATTAGTTAAGCCGACAAACTCGAATAATAAATATCCAAAAAAAAACTATTGGGGTTCCTCCCCTACACGTGAATACAATGTGGAGTATACGTGAATAGGTATTTCAAAAAGAGTATAGGTTTTTTCCAAATTCACTATTTCGAAAAATATGAAAAATATCTTACATATTTGGCTTAAGGCATGCTGATAGATAATACTAACTATCCTGAACATAATTTGGTCTAGCCAGTTTCGACCAACTACGGAACGCTAATACTGAGCATGGATCGACATGCACTTGGCCGGTTTTTTCCTCATGCGTTATTTAATTTACTAACGTAGTTTTAAGTAATTTGTATTTGACATTGAATTTATTTGTTTTAGTAATTGTTATGAAAAGGTGATTGGTGTTTTGAAGTTTAAGAATGTTTATGGTTTTTTATATATTTGACTAGTATGTAAGCGCATTGGTGTATACTGTCATGCTTATGTATGCTTAAATAAATGAAATGAAAATGAAATTTTTAGGGTTTCGTAGTAAACAAAAAACCCTTATAGTTAAGCCATGTCCGTCTGTCCGTCTGTCTGTCCGCAGCATAGCTCAGTGGCCGTTAGTACTAGAATTTGGTATACATATTAATTATGCTAACAAAGTGGTAGAATAAAAACTTTGGTGGGCTGTGGGTTTAAAAATAAAACCATTTCGAACGTAATCGGCCCAGCCGTTTTCGAATAACTACGGAACCCTATACTGAGCATGGCCCGATATGGTCTTGGCCGGTTTTTTGATATTGTATTCTCGCCATTTTCCGCAACTCGACATCTAACGTGCCTATTTTGCGTGATCCCAACGCTGGCCAAATATTTTGCTGCCGCAATATTATAATTACAAGGTTGTATGTTACATTTTTTCATAGTACCGTGAAACTAAGTAGTCAACATTGCCCGCTTTTTTCGGAAATCCTAAAATATCTCAAAAAAATATATGAAACCTTGAAGTTTTTTCTGCTCAGCATGTGCACTGTGATCGTACGAATCGGCTCACATGAAGAAATAATTTTTAGATCATCGTTTAGATCAGGTTTTTGTCGTTTTAAGGTGCGTGCAAACCAAAAGAGCATTCGCTGTTCTATCCCCCGCTCTACGAAATCAACCAATCACGTTTTGTGTAACGATCGAATTTCGTAGAGTGGGAAGTTAGAATAGCGAATGTTGTTTTGGTCTGAATGCACCTATAGAAGGCGAGCAAAGTAATCTCGTTCTTGACCAACATTGCCCACCTCAATTTAGTGCTTAAAAATAGCTCGTATGACAATAATACTACGATCACAGAAGGTTTTTGGGCAATTCTACCATTTCATGTTTATAACTCAGGGATAAGTATAAACAATTTTGAGTAAATTGGTTGGGCAA